>OU342741.1:277191901-277426200 GCA_910589775.1 Avena eriantha
GTGAAAAGAACACACATGCAAAATGAATTTCGTGTTGTTAGTGAAAAGGAACAAATGCAATGACAATGTTGGATCCATAAGCTGGTATGTGAAAAGAACATGCAAATGACTTTGTTGTTGTTACTAAAAGAACACAGATGCAATGAGTCTGGTGGATCCATGGGTGGGATTGGTGAACAGAACACACATGCTAATGACACTGGTGGATCATATGTGGTATGTGAAAAGAACAGACATCAAAGACTGACTCTGGTTGTTGTTACTAAAAAGAACACACATGCAATGACACTGGTGGATCCATGTGCGGTCTCTGTAGAGAACACACATTTCAATACACTGGTGGATCCATAGGTGGTATGTGAAAAGAACACACATGCAAATGACTCTGGTTGTTGTTACTAAAAAGAACACACATGCAATGACACTGGTGGATCCATAGGTGGTATGTGAAGAGAACACACATGCAAAATGACTCTGGTTGTTGTTACTAAAATGAAGACACATGCAATGATGTTGGTGGATCCATGGGTGGATTGTAAAAAGAACACACATGCAATGACACTGGTGGGATCCATAGGTGGTATCTGAAAAGAACACACATGCAAAATGACTCTGGTTGTTGTTACTAAAAAGGACACACATGCAATGACACTGGTGGATCCATGTGTGGTCTTTGTAGAGAACACACATTTCAATCACACTGGTGGATCCATATGTGGTATGTGAAAAGAACACACATGCAATGACTCTGGTTGTTGTTAGTGAAAAGAACAGACATACGATGACACAGGTGGATCCATGTGTGGTCTTTGAAGAGAGCACACATTTCAATGACTCTTGTTGTTGTTAGTAAATAGAACACACATGCTATGCCACTAGTTGTTGTTACTAAAAAGAACACACATCCAATGACACTGGTGGATCCATGTGTGGATTGTGAAAAGAGCACACATGCAATGACAGTGGTGGATCCATATGTGGTATGTGAAAAGAACACACATGCAAAATGACTCTGGTTGTTGTTAGTGAAAAGAACACACATGCAATGACATTGGTGGATCCATAGGTGGTATGTGAAAAGAACACACATGCAAAATAACTCTCGTTGTTATTACTAAAAACAATACAAATGCAATGACACTGGTGGATCCATGGGTGGATTGTGAAAAGAGCACACATGCAATGACACTGGTGGATCAATTTGTGGTCTCTGAAGAGAACACACATGCAAAATGACTCTGGTTGTTGTTACTAAAAAGAACACACATGCAATGACTCTGGCGGATCCATGGGTGGATTGTGAAAAGAACACACATGCAATGACACTGGTGGATCCATAGGTGGTATGTGAAAAGAACACACATGCAAAATGACTAGTTGTTGTTACTAAAAAGAACACACATGCAATGACACTGGTGGATCCATGTGTGGTCTCTGGAGAGAACACACATTTCAATGACACTGGTGGATCCATATGTGGTATGTGAAAAGAACACACATGCAATGACTGTGGTTGTTGTTAGTGAAAAGAACACACATGCAATGACACTGGTGGATCCATAGGTGGTATGTGAGAAGAACACACATGCAAAATGACTCTGGTTGTTGTTACTAAAAAGAACACACATGCAATGACACTGGTGGATCCATGGGTGGATTGTGAAAAGAGCACACATGCAATGACACTGGTAGATCCATGTGTGGTCTCTGAAGAGAACACACATGCAAAATGACTTTGGTTGTTGTTACTAAAAAGAACACACATCCAATGAATCTGGTGGATCCATGGGTGCATTGTGAAAAGAACACACATGCAATGACACTGGTGGATCCATAGCTGGTATGTGAAAAGAACACACATGCAAAATGACTGGTTGTTGTTACTAAAAATAACACACATACAATGACACTGGTGGATCCATGTGTGCTCTCTATAGAGAACACACATTTCAATGACACTGGTGGATCCATATGTGGTATGTGAAAAGAACATACATGCAATGACTCTGGTTGTTGTTAGTGAAAAGAACACACATGCAATGACACTGGTGGAGCCATAGGTGGTATGTGAGAAGAACACACATGCAAAATGACTCTGGTTGTTGTTACTAAAAAGAACACACATGCAATGACACTGGTGGATCCATAGGTGGATTATGAAATGAACACACATGCAATGACACTGGTGGATCCATAGGTGGTATGTGAGAAGAACACACATTTCAATGACTCTGGTTGTTGTTACTAAAAAGAACACACATGCAATGACACTGGTGGATCCATAGGTGGTATGTGAAGAAAACACACATGCAAAATGACTCTGGTTGTTGTTACTAAAAAGAACACACATGCAATGACAATGGTGGATCCATGGGTGGATTGTGAAACGAACACACATGCAATGACACTACTGGATCCATAGGTGGTATGTGAAAAGAACACACATGCAAAATGACTCTGGTTGTTGTTACTAAAAAGAACACATATGCAATGACACTGGTGGATCCATAGGTGGTATGTGAAGAAAACACACATGCAAAATGACTCTATTTGTTGTTACTAAAAAGAACACACATGCAATGACACTGGTGGATCCATGGGTGGATTGTGAAAAGAACACACATGCAATGACACTGGTGGATCCATAGGTGGTATGTGAAAAGAACACACATGCAAAATGACTCTGGTTGTTGTTACTAAAAGAACACACATGCAATGACACTTGTGGATCCATGTGTGATCTCTGTAGAGAGCCCACACTTCAATGACTCTGGTTGTTGTTAGAAAAAATAACACACATTCAATGACTCTAGTTGTTGTTAGTGAAAAGAACATACATGCAATGACACCGGTGGATCCATGGGTGGATTGTGAAAAGAACACACATGCAATGACACTGGTGGATCCATAGGTGGTATGTGAGAAGAACACACATTTCAATGACTCTGGTTGTTGTTACTAAAAAGAACACACATGCAATGACACTAGTGGATCCATAGGTGGATTGTGAAAAGAGCACACATGCGATGACACTGGTGGATCCATAGGTGGTATGTGAAAAGAACACACATGCAATATGACTCTGGTTGTTGTTACTAAAAAGAACACACATGCAATGACACTGGTGGATCCATGTGTGGTCTCTGTAGACAACACACGTTTCAATAACACTTGTGGATCCATAGGTGGTATGTGAAAAGAACACACATGCAATGACTCTGGTTGTTGTTAGTGAAAAGAACACACATGCAATTACACTGGTGGATCCATTGGTGGTATGTGAAAAGAACACACATGCAAAATGACTCTGGTTGTTGTTACTAAAAAGAACACACATGCAATGACACTGGTGGATCCGTAGGTGGAATATGAAATGAACACACATGCAATGACACTGGTGGATCCATAGGTGGTATGTGAGAAGAACACACATGTAAAATGACTCTGGTTGTTGTTACTAAAAAGAACACACATGCAATGACACTGGTGGATCCATGTGTGGTCTCTGTAGAGAACACACATTTCAATGACACTGGTGGATCCATATGTGGTATGTGAAAAGAACACACATGCAATGACTATGGTTGTTGTTGGTGTAAAGAACACACATGCAATGACTCTGGTTGTTGTTAGTGAAAAGAACACACATGCAATGACACTGGTGGATCCATGTGTGGTCTTTGAAGAGAGCACACATTTTAATGACTCTGGTTGTTGTTAGTAAAAAGAACACACATGCAATGACTCCAGTTGTTCTTAGTGAAAAGAACACACATGCAATGACACCGGTGGATCCATGGGTGGATTGTGAAAAGAACATACATGCAATGACACTGGTGGATCCATATGTGGTATGTGAAAAGAACACACATGGAATGACTCCAGTTGTTGTTAGTGAAAAGAACACACCTGTAATGACACTGGTGGATCCATAGGTGGATTGTGAAAAGAGCACACATGCAATGACTCCAGTTGTTGTTAGTGAAAAGAACACACCTGCAATGACACTGGTGGATCCATAGGTGGATTGTGAAAAGAGCACACATGCAATGACACTGGTGGATCCATATGTGGTATGTGAAAAGAACACACATGGAATGACTCTGGTTGTTGTTGGTAAAAAGAACACACATGCAATGACACTGGTGGGTCCATAGGTGGACTGTGAAAAGAGCACAAATGCAATGACATTTGAATGGTACTGGTGGATCCATAGGCGGATTGTGAAAAGAGATTTTCCGTCTCTCTCTGTGTCACAAATCTCACAAAATGCCAAACGTGTGGAGATCCCAAACATGTGCTCACTCTGGGTGCTATGCCTTGATTGGCTGACACAGATGTCACGCGGATTGTCTCCACCAACCGTTGATCCCATGTGATCCAACGGGCAGGATAACCCCTCCCTTCTCCACTTTTTTATGCATGGTCAATCCGTGCCACCTCTCTATCCGTGCCACTGATACTAAACCCCCATAAAAAAGTGGAAAATCCATCTATCTAACTAAAATAAATAAAATAAATGATCATATTTCGAAGAAGCCATTGTCTTCGTCTTCCGGTTCGTCCTCGTCTTCGTCAACGCCATGGTCCCGCCATCGCCGCCGTCGGTGCCCTCCTCTGACGACTCGACACCGCTCCCTTCCTCGAATAAGCACGCTATCTCCTTGTCAGAGTCCTCCTCCTCCTCTTCGTAGTCCCACGGGTCCACGTCACTCTCCTCCGCTTCTGCCTCCAACTGATAGATGAACGCCTCCTCGTTGGCCGAGTCGGACTCATCCAAATAGCTATCTCCTCTCTTCTTCCTAGTCTTCTTCTTGTTCCTCTTCTTGTCCGTATTCGCCGTTGCAACATGCGCCCCCATCCTGGCTGCTACTATACGCTCGTCCGACGCTGCAGGTACACCATGCTCCTCCTGCGCGGCCGGTACGAGCTTCGACGTTGCGGTGTCCTCGAGTGCCGGTGTTGATGGATCCTGGCGTGGTCGGATATGACGTGCTGCCTCAGCAGGCGACTCGCGAGCACGGACGATGCAGCGAAGAGCCGGGGATGCAGGACGATCAGTGGACGGCTTGGACCTGCCATTGCCATAGCGAGGGGGCATCGTGCTCAAGGTAGTTGCTCCGAATGGTCGATGGCGGGTACATAGAGTGGGGTGCCGATCTGATCAAGGACGAGCAGCGGTTTCGTGCGCCGTGTCCACGCGTGCATTTGCCGATTATCAAAAAAAGAAGAAGTAATATCTCGTGTACTGAACATAATTTGATCACAACTAAAGTGGCACAACGTGTTCTAGACTCGTAAATATCCCGTGCGTGCCTGTCACGTGGAGTTCGACGGAGTTGGACGTGCCGACGTGATCGTGCAGCAGTTGTGCGCGTCATTGCCCCATCAACACGTGACACACGCACGCGGGATGTGCGCGCCGATTCCCGTGACGACCACCCGGCTCGCACTCCCCTTATTATATACTGGATTTTGGGCGGCGCCGAAGACCATTGAAGTGTCCATCGCAATAAAGACAAGTCCCATCGATTCCCTACCCCTGCCTCCCTGGTTTCTTTGAGAAGGTAGACCGTACACGGTGGTCTTGTATATTAGTACTAGTACTACTGGACCACGGTCTGTACTCTTACTCTTCTCCCACACTAATAATCACTATATCCTTCGTCCTGCCTCCACCACACTCACCCTGCAAGCCATGGCTCCACTGAGGAGGGGGAGAGGCCGGTCGACGATCCTCGCGGAGAAAAGGGAGAGAAATCGCCGCGAGGCACTTCTTGCTCTACCAGCTGCTCAAGCCCACCCTCTCATCGAGGCCCAATATCCCCCAACAATGGCTCCGAATGTTCTAGCAGGCGAGGGCTCCTCCCGGTATGGTCTCCTTATTCTACTTCTTCTCCATCTCCCTCTCCATCATGATCTTAATCAGCTTCTTCTTGTTTTTCTTCTTCTTCTGGCTCTTCCTCTTCTACGTATTATAGGTCGGCCGTGGAGCCCGAATCCACCACGACGGAGGCGTTGCAGGACCCGTTCGGCCCCGTTCCATGTCTCAGCGAGGTAGCAAATCTCCACACTATTATTTCTCCGAGTTATGATGTGGATTTCTTAGATGCTGTCCGCCCCACATTGGTTTTTCTTCTTCTTTTGCGAGTTGTATTTGTTTTCATGAATATGACTGGATCTCTTGGTCTTTCCTTAATACCGTTGTTCATAGATTCACTATGGATTTTTTGTGATTAGGATTAGTTTATCGTGGTCATGAATAGATCTCCAGGTCCATTTTTTAACACTGCGACCAATAGATTCAACGGGGATTTTTTTTGATCTGTATTAGTATTCACCTGGGACCTGGAGTGTAATTGTAGAATTCCTATTTCAATTAACATGAACGATGCAGCGATCGAAGGCCGAGTACCGTGAGAAGGTGGCCGCGATCAGTTCCAAGATTGCCAACCAACATGAGCTTGCATGCTCCCTCACCCAAGCTAATGAGAGCCTACGCAAGCAATTATCTGTGAAGAAGGAGATCTCGCTAGATTTTGCACGTGACATCGTTAGGCTGCAGAAAGTGCTCGACCGTAACTTGATCAGGCAAGAACAGGCCATCAAGATAATCAACGAGCTCATGGAGGAGAAGAAGAATCTCGTGGAAAGGTGCATTCTCCTATAGGACGAAGTCAGCGAGGCACTCAGAGGACACGTCGAGGAAAGCAAGGCTACCATCCGAGCCTACCATGACAGGAACCGTTGCCTGGATGCAGTCAAGGAGATGAAGGCAGACATGAGCAGAGGGATCACCATACTCGAGGGTGTTCGGAAAGAGAACGAGGAGCTAAGAGCATGTCTGGAGGCGTACCGGAGCTATGCCCAAGTCTGATTCCCGTTAGCGGGGACACGAATACCAGTTCGTCCTCCTCTCCTTTTGTAATGTTTAGGGTTCAGGGAGCAATGCCCATGTCTGCCTCCCATTATAGGGTGCAATAAGAATCCTAGGGCAACTCCTTATCTATCTGGACATGTGTTGGTGTTCATGTTCATGCATGGACACCATGTTCTCTTTCCATATGTATCTGGACATGGGTTTTTGCATTATGAGTTTGCCACTCTCCTACTACTATTTGGTGATATTGGGAAAACCCACAGCACACTAAACTACTGATAAGTCTTATTTATCTTCGAAATTGAAATTCTGACAGTGCCACTAGTCGATTCAGTTAATTATGGCAACTAACCAGTTTGTCCTGGTGAACTGAACAAACCATACTATGTATTTTTGTTGCAGGGAAAGAGGCAAAAGATCGACCAGGACCTGGCGACCTGGCTAAATGACAAGATAGCAATCCAAAGGGAGAAGCGGAATTCCCAGAAACTGGCCTTTGACCAACTGCGCGCTGAATTCGCGGTCCTTTCTAACAAGTGCCAGAAACTGAAGGAGTTAAACACCGACTGGGCGAAGCTACATAGTGAAGGTCGCGCCTCGGCTAGGAAGCAGACAGAGATCATGAAAGGGATCTTGAAGGAAAATCGTATGGCTACAGACAAAATTCTCCAATCCGTGACGGAGCGCTGGAACCTACAGCTGAAGCACGGCATAGTACTGAAGGAGCTGGCCAATCTTAGGGAGGAAAATAGGCAGCTCCGGGCCAGGCTCGCTTGAACACAACATATGTCTATTTAGTACTGAACTGCCTGGTTTATCCTCTGCAGTGGTGATTTTGTAAGCGTGAACTTAACTCTATGCATGATATGTGTGTTCGTCTGAAATTAGTTTGCTCGAGGATTGAGTTTGGCTTAGTTCGGAAAGTGCAACTGCAAGTCTTACAATTAACTAGTTTCAGGCATTGGTACAACATAAATTATTCATCTCGAATTTCCTTTATCCTCTATAGTCTGTCCTTATTCACCCTCGCGCGCCTTCTTCAGTTCCTTCAACAGATCCGCAATGCAACACTCTAGCTTCTTCTTGTCTTCCCTGAGCTGATCCCTCTCCTTTTCTGCATTATGAATCAGCAACCTGTGACTATCCTGAAGCTTCTTTGCAGTTCCAACAACCAAGCTCCCATTAATTCCGTCAGTTAGCTTTGGCTGCAAATTCTCGATTTCTTGTTCCAGCTCCTTATTTCGTACCGACAACTTATAATTTCTTTCAGCTGCATCACTTACATCAGTAAATCTCCCCGACCTTTCCAACTCATACATCTCCCATAACTGTGCCAAACATTTCTTAAGTGCATCTGGCTAATCAAGATCCACCCACTCTACTGCTTTACACACCGGGCCAACCTAAAAACACACACACTATAGTGTTATGAACATGCACGATACATTTTACTTCATGTCCCAGTTGCACATAATGTAAACAAACCTGATTTGTACAGCCCAAAAACCTTCTCCCAGTGTGACTGCCTTCGAATGCAACATATCTCCTCAGTTTTAGCCCATGGTCACATGGCACTTCTCCATCGAGATCTAGGCCCTCCCATTCGGAGTCGTAGATCGTCCTTGGTACCTATAGGTAAACGCAAAGCTGAAATTGAACACAATTGCATGCACATATGGAGCTCAGATCGAGTGATTTACCATTGCCTAACCCTAGCCCGAGAAAACAGAGGAACTCACATCGTGGAAGGAATACTCGATGTCGGAGAGAAGGCTGTCGCTGCTCGACTGGTTGTCCTCACCGTTCAAGGACAGCATGGCGAATGCGACGACAATGGCGACGCCGTCGGCGCGCGCGCGCGCGCGCGAGAGAGAGAGAGAGAGCAACCCTTCTACCGCTGTAATGATGACTAAATTGGCATGTTACAATAGTTTAATGGATACCATGCCCTTTCCCTGGATTACTGTCTCCTGCCTGATATGGATTCTCTTCACACATTCTCATTTCAAATATTAAACCTGCACTCCCTCCATCCCAATTTCATTGCCGAACGAAAACATACCAGTATATTACATCATCCAAAGAAGCAAAATCATGTCAACTACAAGGTACTTATGCATCACTTCTTCAGTCATGGTTTCACAAAACATTACATTATAATGTCCCAACAAACATAACCACAACATGGTTTCACAAAACATCACATTACAATCTCTCAACAAATGTAATCATAGAAACAAGTATATTACATCAACTCAAGAAACAAAATCATGTCGACTACAAGGTATTTACACATCACTTGTCCTGTTATGGTTTCGCAAAACAATACATTACAGTCTCTCAACAAACAAAATAACAGAAACAAGTACAATACATAATCTCAAGAAACATAATCATGTCAACTACAATGTATTTATGCATCACTAGTCCAGTCATGGTTTCACAAAACATTACATTACAATGTCCCAACAAACATAATAACTGAAACAAGTACGGTACGTCATCTTAAGAAACATAATCATGTCAACTACAATGTACTTATGTCTTATTACAACAACGATGGTTTCAGTGAGTGACATGTCTGAAAATCTCAACAACTCGCACAGCATTATATCGCAATCTCTCAACAAACATAATCACAGAAGCACGCTCTAAATGCAATAGCAGTCAATATTACAAATGTAGGCAGGGGAACCCTGTGGTCCATATGACAAGCCCAGGGTAGCAGCTCTAAGCAGATCTCATCAACGTCGACCACCTCATTCTGTTCAGCCACTATAGGGGCATCTACATCCACTATAACCTGTTCAACAACATCAGAAATGGTACCAAGGAAGAACACCTTCCTGGTTCGCTTCTTTCGCCGCATAATCTGCATAAGATCTTTAGTATCCAAAACATCTATGAATTGCTGCTTCTTACGATGCCACCACCGGATTTTTGCCATCTGCTTAGGGCCAATACTGATTTCCTTACCGATCATCTCTCTCATTTCATCAAGAGTTATGTTTTTGGAATCGACAGTGATCTCCACAGTACATGACGAAACTGGCTTATTAACTCCCTCATCAAGTTTTGCCATGTATGAATCCACCTCTAGGCGTATACTGAACTTATCTAGATCAACATCTATTGGTCTGTATTCTCTAGGAGTAGAAGCTCTGGCAGCAAGATCTCCAACATCTGCATACATATCATCAATCATCGCTTCAACTTTCACCTTACGATCAGCTGCACAGCACTCCCAAACCATCTGAAGCTCATGGGAGTGCTCAATTTGCTTATAGGTATCATTCATGTTGCGCCACACCAATTTTGTCCTCTGTCTAGAACCCCAGGGAATTCTAGCGGCAAGCATATCTACCAGCTGCGAAACAGACACAACCTCTTTGCAATTCATAAGCAGCTGCACACCTTGCCCGAACACAACCCTCTCGCAACCAAAATCAAGCTTTGCAGTGTGCTGCTGAACATGAACTGTGGACTCATATAGGTCCCTTGTATCAAAGCTATGCCTAATTTGATTAAAAAGGGGAACATTTCAGTTCATTCGATTCTATTATGCCGTAACTAATCTACTTGCAAGATAAGGCACAGATAAGCAAAATTCACCTCTCGCTCTTCTCCCGGGTTTTTTTCTTCGAGATCTGAGTGCTGCATCCACCCATCAGAGCCGAACAATCCGCCGCCGGCCTTGCTTTTCTCTTCAACCCGCTGCTCGTGGGCACCTTGGGAGCAGAATCCTTGCTGGCCTCCTCGCTAACCGGGGCTGAAGACCTCGCCGTAGCTACGCGTTGAGCCCCAGACTTGGGCCCCGACAGACCCTTTTCAGTCGGCAACGTAGCTACAACCTTCGCATTGCAAGACATGTTGGGCTGCCGCCGGCGGATTCAGTGTCAGGGGAGGGAGAAAAAAGGTTCTCTACCGTCGGCAAATTTAGGGTTGGGGAAGAGAAGAAAAGGGAAGAACGCCGCCGCCGCAGCAAGATTCAGTGTCGAGAGTTAGGAAAGTACAGTAATTGATTTGCCCCTACGACACGTGCAGGATGGCTAAGAAGAGTGACCGGCGAAGGAGGGGCACAGCAGGAAAGAGTGTAACGGAATATCCTGACATAACGGGCATGATTTGAAAATATTTGGTTTGGCCATCATTCATTCGAAAGACCCCTCTCAGCAATTGGCACCCCAACTTTTCGAATCGCGGTGATAAAAATCAACTTGGGTACCGCGTTGCCTGGCCACCCCAACTTTCGGGCCGCAAAATGATATTCTCCGAATTACAGCAGGGCAATTGACAAACATCGAGAAAGCATACAAGCATATACTAATCATCTTGGCTCCTTTGAGATTCGATTGGGCATTACAACATTATACATAAACCGCCATCCAACTTCATCTATGACTAATAATCCACCTTCAGGTTATTATCTGAACCCCCTCCAGTATTAAGTTGCAAGCAACGGATAATTGCATTACGAATTGCGTGTAAAGTAAACAATACGATTGTTCTATGAACAAAGGATTGTTGTTTTCTCCCTAGTAGCAACAACACATCTAGT
Source organism: Avena eriantha (assembly GCA_910589775.1). Classification (NCBI taxonomy): domain Eukaryota; kingdom Viridiplantae; phylum Streptophyta; class Magnoliopsida; order Poales; family Poaceae; genus Avena; species Avena eriantha. Next base: position 277,203,340 of record OU342741.1, read on the forward strand.
ACCTTAGAGATTTATGTCACTTCCCCAGATTACCAGAGGATGAACCCACTATCGAGCATAAATACTAACTCTTGGAGTTGCTAGCATCTACTTGGCCAAGATAGCTACTAACAACGGAAAGCATGCAAGATCACAAATAACAAAGACATGATAAAATCAATAATCAATCTGAAATAGCATCTCAATATCTATCGGATCCCCGCAAACACAACATGCAGAATTACAAATAGATGATCTTGATCATGAACGGAGCTCACAAGATCTAAACATGATAGCACAAAGGAGGAGAACCAGCCATCTAGCTACTACATGGACTCGTAGTCCAGAGATGAACTACTCACGCATCACACCGGACGCTTGCATGATGATGAAGAAGGCCTCCAGGGTGAATTCCCCTCTCCGACAGGGTGTCAGGAAGAGCTTTAGATCCCTCTCGATCTAGGGATGGAGATGACGGCGGCTACAGACTCTTTCGTGGAATTTTGATCGGGTCCTTAGGGTTTCCGTATCAGAGGCAATATATAGGCGGAAGGAGAGGCCAAGGGGGTGCCTGGGGCGGCCAGCCACCCCCAAGCGCGGGCCAGGCCTGGCCGCGCGGCCAGGTGGTGTGGCCGGGCCCCAGCCCCTCTCCGTCTCGTATTCTGGCTCCAGGTATCCCTCGGTGAAAAATTGACTTTGGATTTTGTCCCATCCAATTCCGGGAATATTTATTTTCTGACTTTCCTGGAACCAAAAACAGCAGAAAACAGGCAGCTGGCACTATGGCTCTTGTTAATAGGTTAGTCCAAGAAATCATATGAAAAGTACTCCAAAGTGTGGACAAAACACAAGAAAGTAGATAAAACCAAGCATGGAACATCAAAAATTATAGATACATTTGCAATGTATCACTCATCTACACCACGACCCACGAACATCATTCCAACCCACCGATGCCAAGTTCATCATCACCAACGAAGGTATAACTTGTGTCACCTTGTTAACCCCTATCTTCCTTTGTGTGTACCTGTCCCACGAGAGTGGCTCATCTTGTGTTTGCTTAAGCATTGTGCACTTGTCCTTGGATAGTGAGAGTGCAAGAGCAATAGCAAGTGTGACTTGGTAGCATCAAGGGAGAGCAAAAAAAAGAAATAAAAAGATAAAAAGTAAAAGAAATAGAAAAATAGTCTCCCATAGGCAAAAGAGAGTCTCAAAGCTTGTAAGCAAGAGAGAAAAGAAGAGTGCCCAAGGCAAGTGCACAAATCCATTGCTCATTCTTCTTCTTTGCAAACGAGCCATGGTCTCTCCTTACATTGGCACGATAACGATCTTAGTATTTGTTAGGACATTTTGTTTGCTCATTTTCATAGTCGTGTCAATCCCAACAATCTCCACGTGTGTGTATATAGTCGTAGGTTCCCGTCACCCCTTTGAGTTGTTGACCTTCGCCTTTGACTTGAGTTTTGTTTGGATTTTACCCACTTTTGACTATCCCTTTTCTTTTGGTTGGTTATTTGGCATTCCACAATCCTAACCTACCACCAACAAGCTTTTGAGAGTTAGTTCTTTCTTTAGTGTGAGTTTTCTTTGCAATTCCACTTTGCACGCTTATAGCTCTCACTTGTGGTTTCTAGTTTGGTGCAATCCCCAAGGTGAGGTACAAGGCTAACACCACCATATTCCACTTCCATATACAACACTTGTGTGTTTTGCATAATGGATAGGCACGGTGAGTCGAGCCAACCACCTCCCCAAGAAGAAGATCAAGGAGCGTACATGACGCGCGCAAGCCACTTCATCGTTCGACAAGAGTTCCGTGAACGTTGCCAAGCCCTTGAGATGCGAAAAGATGAACAATTTGGCGAGACGCAAGCCGAGTTCAAGAACATCGACAACCGCTTCGACGGCCTCAAACGACAAATGCATGCAATGCATCACAACTTTTGCCACCAAAATGAAGCGCTTCAACGCTCCGTCATTGAAACAAATGATAACCTTTGCCGCCTCATCGATGGAATGGCAAGACCACGTTCATGCGCATCAAGCTCTTCAAGTTCTTCGCATCATCATGCACCTCTTCCACAAGATCTTCATACAAGTGTTCCAAGACGCAATGATGCCCCCGTGGTTGAAGATGGAAGTTCTTTGAACTATTTACCTTCCCCACGGCATGCCGCAATGTCAAGCTATGATGGTGATTTCTCTTCAAGGCCACGAGCAAGGCAAGAAGCACACCGTCATCACGCAAGAGCACTAGTGATCCAACAAGAGCAACCACAAGAAGAACCACAAGTGCAACTGCACGTCTACCACCATCGACCACGACACATACTTGACACAACAAGTGATGACTCCAATTTGGAGAATCAAGCTCGTCATCGACGTGAAGCTCTCCAAGATCCTCCTCCTCGTCACCAACGTCATGAACGTCCACACCGACAACATGGTCATCACGAGGCGCCTCATCCACCACACCAAAACATGGAGCGTCAAGTGGTACAAGTTGAGCGACGCCCGCCATGTCAAGAGGCTCACGACCATGACCTTCGCCGTGAGGCCCATGTGCCTAACCAACATCACCAACCGAGGAACGAGCCTCCCCTTCGTCGGCAACCGCGTCAAGAGGCTCCACACCCTCACCACCGTGAGGCCCAAGCGCCTCAACAACGTCAACAACCGCGCCAAGAGCAAGAGCAAGCTCCACAACAACAACATCAAGAGGAAGCTCCGCAACAAGGTCACGAGAACCAAGTTCCACCTCCTCAACCACAAGATCGGCAGCAAGCTCGTCGCAATGATCACATGGAAGATGGAGACCATCATCAACATGGCAACAATCGCTACCGTGTCCGCAATGAGGAAGAAACTTTCGGCAAGCTCGAGTTCACAATGCCCAAGTTCACCGGATCCAATGACCCCGAATAATACCTCTCATGGGCACTCAAAGTCGACAAGATCTTCTGCATGCACAATTATAGCAACGAGAAGATGGTCGCCATGGCTTCGCTCTAGTTTGATGATTACGCCAACCTTTGGTGGGAACAGGTTCAAGTTGCTCGTGATGCAAGACAAGAGCCGCCAATCATAACTTGGCATGACATGAAGGCTCACATGAGATCCCGGTTCGTCCCCGCGCACTACACGTGTGTCCTCTTACAACCTTCAATCGCTTCGTCAAGGGACAAAGACCATGGAAGAGTACTTCAAGGAAATGGAACTCAACTTGATTCGTTCCAACATCGATGAGCGTATGGAGCAAACAATGGCACGCTTCCTTATTGGGCTGAACCACCCAATCAAGCGCATCTCCGAGTTCCAAACATACAACGAAAGGGTTGAGCTTGTGCACATCGCAATAAAGGCTGAACATCAAGTGCAAGAGGACATCAAGTACAACAAGCCCAAGACGTATTTCACCTACAAGCAAGCTTCAATCGCTACGCCAACAAACCTCAATGGAAGCTCCTCAAGTACCTCCAAGCCTTCCTTCAAGCCTACACTTCCTCAAGGAAAACTGCCCCCAAGTGGCAAACAAGCAAAGAGTGATACGCCCTTCAACGGTGAATGCTACAAGTGTGGAGGCAAAGGACACAAGTCGTACGAATGTGGAAACAAGAAGGTAGTGTTCATCCATGACAATGGCGATGAAGAGTACTTGAGTGAAGATGAATTTGATGCTCGTGTCAATGAAGCAATGGCAAGGTGATGACCCACAAGTATAGGGGGTGTATCGCAGTATTTTCGAGGGAAGTGAAACCCAATTTATTGATTGGACAAAAGGGGAGCCAAAGAATATTTATCAGTCTTAACAACTGAGTTGTCAATTCAGCTGCACCTGGAAACAATCTTGCTCACAGCAGTTTATCAGTAGCAACAGTTTTGTAGTAGGAATAGCAAAGTAACAGTAGTAGTAAAGCAAAGATAGTAGTAACAAAAGCAGTGAACAGTGGGATTCGAGTGCGGTAGGCATAGGGATGGATGGACGGGTGTTGCATGGACAAGACAATTCACATAGCAATCAGAACAAATGGCAATTGCAGATAAATAAGATAAAGCACCCAAGTACTAGACAATCCTAGGCATGTGTTCCATATATAGTCATACGTGCTCGCAATGAGAACTTGCACAACATCTTTTGTCCTGCCAGCCCGTTTGCAGCGGGGCCTCTAGGGAACTACTGGCAATCAAGGTGCTCCTTTTAATAGAGCACCGGAGCAAAGCATTAACACTCCGTGAACACATGTGATCCTCACATCAAAGCCTTTCCCTTCCGGTTATCCCGATTTCTATCACTTCGGGGCCATAGGTTCTGGACAACGACATGTGTATACAACTTGCAGATAAGACCAAGAACAATACTATCATAATGAATCAATAATAAGTTCAGATCTGAAATCATGGCACTCGGGCCCTAGTGACAAGCATTAAGCACAACAAGTTGCAACAAAGTCATAAAGCACTAATAAAAGATACTAGGCACCATGCCCTAACAATCTGATGCCATTACATGAATGATCTCATCCAATCCCTACCATCCCCATAGCCTACAGCGGGGGATTACTCACTCATAGATGGGGGAAACATGGATAGTCGATGAACATGATGGTGAAGATCGATGGAGATGGCTCTGGGGGCACTTCCCCGTCCCGGCAGGGTGCCGGAACAAAGACTTTATGTCCCCCGAATCTCCCCTCTTGTGGCGCCGGCGCAACGGAACTTTTCGTGGAAAAACGTCGAACCCCCCGGAGTTTTTAGGTCAGAAGGCTTCTTATAGGCGAAGAGGGAGACCGAGGGGGTGCCTGGGGAGGCCACACCACCCCCTGGCGTGGCCTGGCCTAGCCCGCGCCACCAGGTGATGTGGCCACCCCCTGGCTCTTCTCCGTCTCGTATTCTGGCTCCTGGAGTCTTCTGGAAAAATAGGCACTTTGGCTTTTGTCCCGTCCAATTCCAAAAATATTCATTTTCTAACTTTCCTGGAACCAAAAACAGTAGAAAACAAGCAGCTGGCACTGTGGCTCTTGTTAATAGGTTAGTCCAAGAAATCATATGAAAAGTACTCCAAAGTGTGGACAAAACACAAGAAAGTGGATAAAACCAAGCATGGAGCATCAAAAATTATAGATACATTTTCAATGTATCAACATCCCCAAGCTTAACTCCTGCTCGTCCTCGAGTAGGTAAGTGATAAAAAGAAAGAATAATTTTTGAGGTGACATGCAACATCAAAGACTTGACCAAAGTATTTGTAAACATTCAAAGCTGGGATCAAAGTACTTCAATCATAACATGAAAGAAAAAGTTCTAGCAATAAGACAAAGAAACTATGATGCAACATGAAAAGGCACGAACAAAAGATTCATGAATAACAATGCTTTGCAAGACGTTTGTTTGTTTCACATAAAGAAAACATAGCATAGTGGCATCCAGCTTGTCCCTCATAGAGTAGCAAACATAAATGCATAGGACACCTTCAAAGTTTACAAGAGTGACTAGATACAAATAGTTTAAAACAAGCAATATCAAGGTATGCATTAATCAACAAGTCTTGGGACAATGCACATAGAACTAAGAATGGCCACTATGCTCTCAATAAAGTGCTCAAAGAATAAGTGGAGACTCAACAAGTAAAAGAAAAAGGTTTTGAATAGTTTGAAAGGCTTCCAAATGCTGAAAGTATGGTACACATTAGCTTTGAGCTCTCATTGCCCCTATCATAAGCATCTTGAAGGTGATTAAGGTGAAAGTGAGGTCCAATCTGAGTTATATACTTGACAGACTATAAACTGAAAATCCCAATTCCCTTGAGTACGGGGGCCGCTCCTCATGCTACTCAACTTTAGTTACCGGTAAGTTCTTGTCATCGTAAGTATGTGCGTATCATTGAGAACCGCCAACGGGGTACCCCTTACCCGATGATACGGAAGAATCCCCATATCAAAATGACAAGGCAAGCAGACAATGAGTATCTCAGCAATCTTCTTATTTACCATGGGAAAATGGTGCTTTTTTCTCTCTTTCCTCTTTTCATAAAACTCTTTTTTTTCTTTTTCTCAATAGCTATCTCTCTCTTTTTTTATAAGAAGAATGCTTCATAGATATGATTATGGTTACGCTACAGGTTTCCACCATGTCAGCATGGATTAGACCAGCGGCCCAGGCGTTTCTCTTACACACATACATAACTCCATGGACTTACAAGCTCCCCTTTTATTTCACACCGACGACATCCGTAAACAAAAGAGCAAGGTATCAACTGGGTATATATTTACAAGTGTTGAAAGCGTTCCCCGTGACAGCACGGTTCTGCTAATCCCCAGCCTATAATTAGCAAGCATATAACTTTCATGGAGAGTTCACAATGGTTCAGGTTTATTAAGTGCAAGAAAATAAAGTGTGCCATCAAGTTCGTGAGAGCTTTACTAACTAACTTTCTCATAACAAGCAAACATTTTATTCGGAAGAAAACAAGGCATAATGAATATGCACGGAAGTAGCAAATGATTCTAATAGGTAGGAATGGTGGACACTTTGGCAATATTTGGGTTTAGGGAGTTGGAAACATGAGTAAAACATACTCAGTGAAAGTGAAGGCTAGCAATAGTAAGGGAGCGACAAACTAGAGAGCAATAATGGCCATAATCATGCAGAGCGACAAAACATCATTGATCAAAGCATAAAGTGATACTACAAGCTGAAAACTAAAGGATCCTAAAGGCTATGGTGACTTGAGATAGTCATAACATGGTGTGAGCATGTGCCAAGTCAACCCAAATAAAGCATCAAAGGAGAGTACCACTATACTATGCTTTAATATGCTAAAACAACGCATGATTCATCCAAGGCACATTAAGCAATCTCAATTGTTTATAACAAGTCATGCTACAACAAAGAATACTAAGCCTAAAGCCAAAACAATATCAAGCATGGCATGACAAAGCATAGGCCATAGTCAAAAACAAGCTCTCATTACCACTGAAGCATGAGCTTTCCTACTCTTTTCCAAACCAAACCAAACCAAACCATTTGAACACCAAAGTATGAAAGAGGGGGTCCAACCAATTTATTCATCAAACTAAGCAAACCACACAAACTAAAAACTAAAACGAAAACAAAAAATAAGACGCTCCAAGAACAACACAACTGTGCATGAAACAATAAAAATGAAGTGTTTGGAAGAAACCTGGGATTTTTATTGATGAAGAAGGGGATGCCTTGGGCATCCCCAAGCTTTGACACTTGTACTTCTTGGATATTTCTTGGGGTGACACGCGTGGCATCCCCAAGCTTGAGATTTAGTCCATCCTTCATCTCATTACTCATTCCTTCCATACACCTGAAATTTTTCCTTCATACAAAACTTCACACAATCTCATTAGCAACATTAGTGCACTTAAGATAAATAAGTCTCAAGGTTCAGTTCTAACACCAAATAAACTTCCATTAGAACACTAGCTACTGTAGCACTTCCCTAAAAAAGCTCAATTCCCCAAAAGAACTCAAGAAGGAACCAACAAGAAGCAAATGCAGAAAATAACAGAAATCTGTCAAAACAGACCAGCAGGTAAAGACGAATTTTTTCGAAGACCTTCTGTTGCTCAAATCGAAAAGTGTTGAACGAACAAAAGTTAGATAACAACCTGGGGCAGAAGCACAAAACATTACAGCTCAATCCGACATACAGAGATCTCTCAGGAATTTTTACGGTGAAGCACAGAAATCTGTTTCGGGACAGCAACTTTCCCAATCATTACTTCTCTCTCATTAGAGGTTACTCTTGGCACAAAAAGCAAATAAAAAGGATAAAGAGCAGTTATTACAGAGGTACTAACTTCCAAGACTCATCTAAAACTCTTGGGTTATCTCCCAACAAGTACTTTTCTTTAACGCCTTTAAGTTAGGCATAAGAAGCAAAAACTAAAATGGATAGAATAGAAGTAAGCGGAGATAATCACAGTGAAACCATTGTTTTGTTCAATGAAATCCTTTTGTTAACAAGGTTGATAAGGTCTTGTTACCAAAACAATTCCATATGAGACAAAACTTTGTATCCCACTAATGATTATGTTACCTCAACCTTGATAGCAATGGTCCCAATCATAATAGTTTCAAATTTTTCTCTTCGTATGGGACAATATATTTCTCCAACTTCAATGCCCTCAACATGTTCAATTGAATTCAAACCATAAGTCCTTTCAATCTTCTTGGAGAAATAGATAGTATGTTCCTTGTCATTGACATTGAAGGTCACCTTCCCTTGATTACAATTAATAATAGCTCCTGCAGTATTTAAGAAAAGGTCTCCCAAGAATAATAGACATATTATCATCTTCAGGCATAAAAGTTTGAGAGGATGCTCTCATAGGAAATATGAGTTGAAGTAAAAGAGAGCATCAAGAAGCAAATTCAAAACACATTTAAGTCTAACCCACTTCCTATGCATAGGAATAATGTATGCAAATAAATTCACCAAGAACAAAGTGATAGGCATAGGAAGATAAAACAAGAATAACTTCAAAACTTTCAGCACATAGAGAGGTGTTTCAATACCATGAAAACTTCTACCACCATATTTTCCTATCTCAAAATAATTTTCAGTAGCCTCATGAATAAACTCAACAATGTAACTATCACATAAAGCATGCTTTTCATGATCTATAAGCACTAGAGCCTTATCATAAACATTTTCAAAGGAAACCTCGGGAACATAACATTCATCCTCCTTTAGTAAGCATGGAGGACAATCAAATAATGTAAGGGATAAAGAGTTACTCTCATTAGAAGGTAGGCATGGGTAGCTAATCCATTCTTCCTCCTTTTGTTCATCACTCTCCTCCTCTTTTTCATCTAATGAGATTTCAGGTTCATCAATTTCTTCTTCCATAGGAGCTTGCAAGGCATTAGTCTCTTCCATAGGGTCCTGCAAGGCATTAGTCTCTTCCATTTGTGGAAATCATCTATTTAAATACTCAAGAATAGGGCCATTTTCATCCTTGTAATTATCAAAGCAAAATTTAAGTATACCATAAACCTCATACTTATAAGGTGAATCATCAATATTTTCAAGCAAATTAGCAAGTTCAAAAGCACCCTTCCAAGCAATAAATTCTTCAATTTGTTCCGCATCATAAAAGTCATAAATTCCTTTAGCATAGGAAGATATGGTATCATTATCATTATACTCACATTGAAAAGGGAGGTGTTTATACCTCTTTCTGCAACGAGACTCATCACATCAATAAGTAACATTATAAGTAGAGCACACGTTCCTAGCAATGGTATACAAATCTATCAATTTGTTCCCATAAGTGTTTCCATTTTTGTGACAAGCGGTGTTCCTTATAATAATATTTTTGATCTTCCGTGAACCCACCTTGCCAATAAGCTTCAGTTTCAAAGAAACCAACCATTGCCAACAAGCATGATAAAGCAAGACAATAATAGACCAACGAAAATAACAACTAGAGTAGGAACTAATTTTTGCAAGGGCCTAGTGCAAGGAACTAATGAATTAACCAATGTTCCTCCAGCTTTGATGATAGTCTTGCAGGAATTCAAGGATGTGTTTCCCGAAGAGCTCCCACATGGACTACCTCCCCTTCGTGGAATTGAGCATCACATTGACCTCATCCCCGGTGCACCACTTCCTAACTGCGCCGCCTACCGTACGAACCCGGAGGAGACAAAGGAGATTGAACGTCAAATCAACCAACTCGTCTCCAAAGGTTTGATCCAAGTTAGCACTAGTCCAAGTGTCATACCCATGATTCTTGTTCCAAAGACGGATGATACGTTACGGTTATGCATGGACTGCCATCCAATCAATGCTATCACCGTGCGTTATCGCCATCCCATACCACGTCTCGATGACATGCTTGATGAGTTGTGTGGAGCCACTATTTTTTTCAAAAATTGATCTTCGTAGTGGTTACCATCAAATACGCATGGCTGAGGGTGACGAGTGGAAAACCGCCTTCAAGACCAAACTTGGTCTCTATGAATGGTTGGTTATACCCTTTGGCTTATCTAATGCCCCATCCACCTTCATGCGCCTTATGAATCACATCTTACGTTCTCTCATTGGAAAAAGTGTTGTTGTCTATTTCGATGATATTCTTGTTTATAGCAAATCACTTGAGGACCATATAACACATGTCAAGGAAGTTTTACAAATCCTTCAACATGAAAAGCTTTATGCTAATCTTCCCAAGTGCACATTTGTTAAGGACAAGTTGATTTTTCTTGGATTTGTCGTTTCTTCGAAGGGAATTGAAGTTGATATTTCCAAGGTAAAGGAGATACGAGATTGGCCCATCCCAAAAAATGTGAGTGAACTCCGAAGTTTTCATGGGTTGGCCGGTTTCTATCGTTGCTTTGTGAAAGACTTTTCGACCATTTCTTGTCCCCTCAATGAATTGACCAAAATGAATGTCACCTTCGTGTGGGGAAAGCTCAACAAAAAGCTTTTGATGAACTCAAAAAGAGGCTCACCGAAGCACCTCTCCTGGCGCGTTATCGGATTTCACAAAACTTTTGAGATAGAGTGTGATGCTAGTGGTATTGGCATTGGAGGAGTCCTTATGCAAAACAGACATCCTATAGCCTACCATAGCGAGAAACTTGACGGTGCTCCCCGTTACTATTGGATTTATGAAAAAGAGCTTTTTGCCTTAGTTCGTGTTCTTCAAGTTTGGCAACACTACCTATGGCCCAAATAATTTATCATACATTCCGACCATGAGTCGTTGAAATATCTCAAAGGCCAAGCCAACTTGAGTAAGAGACACGCTAAGTGGGTTGAGTTTATGGAGTCTTTTCCGTACATTGTCAAGTATAAGAAAGGCAAAGATAATGTAGTTGCGGACGCTTTGTCTCGCAAGCACACAAGCCTTCTTACGACACTTGAAATCAACGTGTTGGGGCTTGAGGAAATAAAAACTTTGTATGCTTCCGACCCGTTCTTTGAACCAATTTTCACAAAGTGCTCCAATGACAAAGGAGTTGATGATTTCTATTTGCATAAGGGCTTTCTATTTAAAGAAAACAAGCTATGCATTCCAAAAGTCATCGCTTCAACTTTTGCTTCTCCAAGAATCTCATGGTGGAGGCCTCATGGGTCACTTTGGCTGTGACAAGACATTGGACATGCTCTCCACTCACTACTTTTGGCCCAAGATGAAGCGTGATGTGGAGCACTACGTTCAACGGTGCACGGCATGTGTTCAAGCTAAGTCGCAAGCTAACCCCTATGGTCTTTATATGCCATTGCCTATTCCTCATACACCTTGGTCCGACATTAGCATGGATTTCGTGTTAGGAATGCCCAGATCTAAGCATGGTCATGACTCTATATTTGTTGTCGTGGATCGCTTTTCCAAAATGGCACACTTCATACCGTGCCATAAGACCGACGATGCTTCACATGTTGCAAATCTATTTTTCAGGGAAATCGCCCGTCTTCATGGTGTGCCAAGAACAATCGTCTCTGACCGTGACGTCAAATTCATGAGCTACTTATGGAAGACACTCATGGCCAAGCTCGGCGTCAAGCTACACTTTTCATCCGCACCGCATCCTCAAACCGATGGACAAACCAAAGTTGTCAACCGAAGCCTCAGAACTCTCCTTCATGTGTTGATCAAGAAAAACCTCAAGGATTGGGAGGAATGCATCCTACACGCCGAGTTTGCCTACAACCGTGCCAAGCACTCAACAACCAAGATGAGTCCATTCATGATCGTCTATGGTTTCGAGCCCCTCACCACGCTCGACATTCTACCACTACCTATCCTTGAGCGCACAAACATGGATGTTGAGAAGCGCTCACAAGCTATGAAGAAGCTTCATGAAGAAACAAGAGATACTATTGAGCAACAAGTCCTTCGCCAAGCTTCAAGGTTAAACAAGGACACGAAGGAGATGATCTTTGAAGAAGGTGACCTTGTGTGGATACACTTGAGCAAAGACCGCTTCCGCAAGGAACACGACTCCAAGCTTAAGACAAGAGGAGATGGTCCCTTCAAGGTCCTCAAAAGAACCAACAACAACGCCTACACCATCGACATACCGACCTCCAAGTACCTTGCAAGCAATACATTCAATGTCAATGACCTTTCACCCTACCATGGAGATGTTCAAGATGATATCCATGAAGAGTCGAGGACGACTCTTTCCCAAGGGGGGGAGCTGATGCAGCCCATCCTACGGACGCTCCTACATCTACACCAACAAGTCCCCCAAGTGAATCCATGACTCGTGCCCGAGCCAAACTCCTACAAGCTAAGGTGAACTCGCTCCTCCCCTCGTGCCAATTTGATACTTCCTTGGATGGTGTGCTACTTCATGCAACTACGTTGTGCATCATCAGGTACGAAGCCTCAACACACCACCAAGCACCCAAGGATGGAGAACAAGGAGCAGAGCGTGAAGCAGAAGCCGCTAGAGCTGCTCAGACCGGAGTCTCTGTTCTGCGTACACCGGAGTCTCCAGCATGCCAAAGTCTCTGGCATGAAGACCCCGGAGACTCCAGCCTGTCCTCCGGTCTGACCCCTTGAACCAGGATCTGGGACAATCTGTATGCCCCTCCAGAGGTTGGTCCGGAGACTACTCCGGAATCTCCGGCCTAGACCGGAGTCTTCGGCCTGCACACCGGAGTCTCCGGACCGACCGACGCCAGGCATGTAAAAGGCCTTTGGGCCTTCGGCCCATGTATCCCTTAGTCCATCCAGAACTTGTTTTTTATTCCTAAAGTACCCCTGACTGTGTGGTTGGCCTATATATAGTCCCCCACCTCTATTGTAAACCCTAGGCATGATATTTGGAATTAGTGGAAACCCCTTTGTGGATCTATCTAGTTCTTGCCTCATGCTCCTTTGACAAAGGAGCACCAAATATCCCAAGCCTCGTTGGAGTTTGCATCGTGCCTCCGCGTTGTACAAGGCCTAGGCATCGGAGTCCTTTCCTAGACGTCAAGATCTCACCGAGTCTCCCATCTCGCCGTGGCGGTTCGAGAGAGAGTCCTCCGCCCGACGCCGATCCTAGGGATTACGTTGGACCGGTCACCACAGGTGTGAGCTATTGGTGTGTATTGTGGTTTTGCGTGTGTGTGTTCATCATGTTCTTCGTGCGTGAGTTTGTTGTGTTCATCCTCCCCTCCTTTCCCCGCACTCTATCCTCGATTTGAGTGGGATTCGTGAAAGATCGGGCCACCCTAGAGGTTTGCCCTCAACAACCACTTTTTACGGGTTTGACCAATTTTACAGGGCTCGTTAGAGATGCTCTAAGCTCGCTAAAATTGGAGAGCCGTAAGAGCATATCCATTCATCTCCCCATACATCATCAGGCGTGGCCCGATTTTGGGCCATATGGGGGGCACAGGACTGGTTCACGATTTGGGGGGGGTGCTGGCTCCCAGTCGTGCCCCCATACAAAAAAATCAACTTTTTTTATCGGCTTGGCTCCCAGCGGCGAGGGGTGTTGGTGGCGTCGAATGGTGGCAGCGGGTGGAAGGGAGGGTGGATGGGTGAGAACGCGACATGTGGGTGGCTTTTGCAGGTGCGTGTCGCCGACAGGGCTGGCCCGCATCATTTTCAGCTCCATCCGACGCTCCCGCTAGCCCCCCCTTGGGTTGGGTTCGACCTGGGGGCGTCAGATGTCAAACCAGGCCGCGTCAGCGCGAATATAAGTTTGGGGGTGGGCTGGGTGCATTTTGGGCGCTGGCACCCCATAGCCCTTTAGGGGGATTTAGGTCCCCCGAGTGGAGATGCTCTAAGCCCTCCAACAACATAGCATCGTTTTGTGCCAACCAGTTTACGTGTTCATTACCGTGAGTCAGTTAGGAGATAGTTATCCCGCCTTGTCAGACGGACTTTGCTCATTTCCTTTGTATCAACTCGGTTAGGTGGTGGTTGTTGTCCTATTGTGGCATGAATATGACTTATTGGGTTCCCGTAATTAGTAATACCTCGTACATACTTAGACTACGGTCTAAGACTCACAAGGAAATAAGAAGTTTGAAAGAATCTGAAGCCCAGGAACTAGGTGTGTTGATCAAGATAGGAATACAAACCGACATAGTCTGGTAGCTATAATCAAACTTGTAACCGATCTGTATTGGACTCTGATACTCAGCCTCTCGTATAAGATCTGGAAGGAGAGGACACCGTAGCATTGAGCGAAACCGAACCCACCGTGAGTTAGATCACATCTAGCAAATTAGCGACTTTGTAATCATCTCTTTGTAATAAAGCTCAGACAGGATTCGACTCCCTTGTTTGTCTGACAGGCCGACAAAATCACTAGCGCTCTTGTTTCCATCAAACCCAAGTCCATAACTATGGACATTATCAAGGTTACCTCTCGCCAATTGGCGTCGTCTGTGAGAACTTTGAGCAATGGAGTCATGAATTCAGCAGCTTCAACTTCACTGAGCAACAACCCGACGATTAAGGTTGGTGACGTCCATCGTGATCCTGTCGATCTCGATTCCCGCCCACCCACCCCTCCGCTAGAAAATTTTGATGAGGATACAGATCTCATGATCGGAAACCTAAACTTTCACTTCGAAACAAAAGAAGTTCTTTATCTTTCGGATCCGATCTTTTCGGGTATGTCAGCTACAATCATAGCACCTAAGGAAACACCAGCATCTTATGTCGACTCCACTGAAAGGGCACCTCGCATCCGACAAGCGTCGAAGACAACAACAGCTACGCCGTAAATCTAGGGGACTTGACTGATCTCTATGATGGTATCTCCTTCGGATCTGACTCTGAAACTCCATCACCCATCACGGTGGACAAAAACAGTGAATCTAAAAAAAGCATCGACTCCGGAATTACAAAAGCAGATTCATACCTAGAACAAAGCCTGTAGGATCTCACTTGTCCCTAGGACATTGTCTCCTCCAGCTCCGACAATCGCAACAGCAAGTCATATATGGAGCGCCACCAGGTATGCATGGTCATAGGAGCGATAGGAGTAGACTAACGAACCTCGACACCACGCAACAAAAACGTTAACCCGATTAACTAGCCTAACGATATTCTTTCTGAAAAAGGATGTAACTCCACACAGGAACAAATCAGAACCATCACCTGAAAAACGCGTCATCCAAGGAGGTAAACCACGCGATGGTGAATGCATAGCTGTTCGGCTGTCACCAGCTTCCTGAGAAGAGGCAAGAAATGCTATATCGGGTGCAGTACCCATGATGACGAACATCACCTGCGATGACTTAATGGCGTACCAGTACTCCCTTCACAAGCAAAGGAGGCAATTATCAAGATGCAAAGGAACATAGAAGAGTGAAAAATAAGAGACGATGAATCAAGCAAGCGATGAGCACAACTCAGCTCCACCCGCAACTCCGGAAGTGTCACGGGATGACCACAATTAGGATAGGGTGGCTCTCGATTGAACAATATACCCAAATGCGACAGACGTGACATCACTCGAGATTTGGACCTATCATTTGTAGCACTCCGAGAAAATCACTACTAGAAAACCGCTTGTTGTTTTACTCTATGCATCCTCATACCATATGCATATTTTACCCACTAAATGTTTTCGCCCAAAGCCTATTTTTGTTTTCTAATTATCCCTTCTTTACTCAAATTAAAATCCCAGATTTTTTAGATATCTTGTTTGTCTAAAACTATTTACGAACGATTTTATTGTTGGCGAATCGATCGGTACGGACCATGCAAGGGCTTCCGCGTGAGTATATTTGGCATGCAGCAATTAAGATTGATTTTATCCCTAAACAGAGCTAAGCTAATTAACGTTAGTTTAGTCTCTATGCACAAATAAATAAAAATGCTTACGTCACTAGAATCTAGTACGAAAAACAAATTTCAAAATATTTTATAGGTCAAACCGTTTATCCGATTTAAAATCCGTTTTCACGGTTAAACTAGTCATGCCGAGATCTTCAAAACTAGATCCCATATTCATAGGTTTTGGCGACTTTTTTTCGCACCCAAAAAGTTATCCATATGTAACACGTAAGTTATCCAGGCTGTACTATGTAAGTTACCCACCAGGTAATATATAAGTTATCCACCCTACGAACAGGTTATGTGTTTGAGTTTTTATATACGTGCGTATGTTAAGGTTCCGTTTTCACCGAGTCGACAGTAAGGGTGTCTCTCTATCCTAACACCTAAATAACCGTGTCCAAATCTACTAACTCTATCGCATATGTAATTAACTAAAATAAAAGTAACCAGGACTTTAAAAGTAAAGTGGCCATTAAAAAAACTAAAGTTATCTTGAAAATTGTACAAAATTATTCACAAAGATAAACAAAAGGTTATCTATAACATTATGCAATAATTATCCGCTAGTAACATGAGAGTTATCCATGCTTTAACATGTAAGTTACCCAGCCAATAACATGTAAGTTATCCATCACTAAAAAATTACCCACATATAGAATATAAAGGTTATTCTAACGGCTCGGCTTCATCGCATGTCGCTGCGAGGGGTATACGAAAGACTCAATCTTAAAAGTCTACCGCGTTAAACATCAAGCATAATTTTTTAAAGGAATTAAATTTAACTTTTATGTATACAATATAATAAATGGGTTCTTGCAGTTATGGCCCACCAACCACCCTAAGTTGTAGTGAACAAATGTGACACGCTACCAGTAGTTTAGCGGCTATATTTATCGTCCGTCATTGCGCAGTATACGGGCGATGAAGCCTCGAAGGATCTTAGTATAACGAGCCTTTATTGCCTGTCGATTCTAACATACACATCGACGTCGACAAAATCTCGGTACCCTAACAACTAGACTATCGCATCCCAATTAAAATAGCTCGTAGCTCATATTAATTAACTAAACTAAAATATATGGACAACCGAGATTTTATGATGCAAAAAAGCTATAAATCCACATAAAAATGCGAGAACACCTCGATCCAACCCGTTTATACGGTGGATAATTTACATACTATGACATGGATAACTCATTTGTTAGAGATGGACAACTTTTTGGTCCGAAAAAAACTTAATCAAAAGATATCAATATGAGATCTAGTTTCGAAAATCTTGTCACGACTAGCTCAACGGTGAAAACGGATCCAAAATCGGACGAATGGTTTGATCTAGAAAACATTTTAAATTTTCAATTTGATCTTTAGCTGACTCTGATGCGCACGTTCACACTTGATGGCTTACGTGATCGATTTCACCCAATCAACGGCAAGAATTAGCCCGCCTGGTTTTACAACACACGACCGGTCTAAAGATCTTATCAAAATGTTTCTACCGAGAAAGATAGCCTAGTCCGTAGATTAGACCACCTACCACCCCGGTAGGCCCAGCCCAAACTAATCCTAGCAGACCAAACCCTAACCCTGGACTACTATCCCCAAACCCTAGCCACCTACCGCCACCAACCCTGACCCACAAGTAGCCGCCGTCGCGTAACATAAACACCACACACGCAACGACATAGCATGCTACCTACCTGCACGCTCCACCCCTAACCCGGCCACACCTGAGCGGACCCACCCCGACGCGACGCGCTAAACACACACACTTCCCCCACGCCCACCGCAATCCCACAACCCCGCGTCTCCTTCCCCTTGCCACCACCTCGTCGCCCTTGCATTGCTCGCCTCGTCCCTCGACCTTCGCCGCTAGTGCGCCCACCTCTCCTCTTCCGCCGGCCTTAGTTCTCATGCGCCTCCAGGATGCTGCCCTCTTCTCTGTATCCTCACAACCAAAGGCCCCGCTCGCTCCGCGGCCCTCTGCTGCCATGGCTCTGCCTCCAGGTTGCCGCCGCCTGGAGCTCGAATCCCGCCGCCGGCCTCTCGCTACTCGACCGTGATGCTGCCGGCACCTCGCCCTCGCCTTCCTCCTCTATCCCTGAGCAACCGCCGCTCCTCGCCAAGATCCACCGATGCTTCTCGTCCCTAGCTCGCATGCTGCCATGTTCTCATCGCCTAGCTCGTGGCCCGTGCGTGCTCCGCCCTGATCTTCCCCAAGCCCGCACCCTCGCGGCCTCTGGTCGTCGCTGCCTTCCTCATCTGGTGCCCCGTCTCAGCGCAACACTCCCGTGCTGGTCTCGTCGTGTGCCACGGTTGCTTCATGTTGTCACTGTTCTGGCCCGCCTCTGCCTCAGGAGCTCGAACCCTGTCAGCCTCACTGACAGGCTCCGCGCCAAGCTCTGCATGCCACTTGTTTTCCGCACACGTTTCTCATGTGCAGCTGATGTGCCCTGGTGCCTTTTGCTCCTGCCCGGTTGGTTCTGCTAGTGGTGTTACCAGATGATGTACATATGTGGTGTGGTGGATGTGAAGTAGTAGTGGCGGTTGGATGTGGTGGTTTGGTGTTGCAATGATGAAGACTGTATGAAGATGGATGTGATGGTATGGTGGTGAAGTATGAAGATGGTGAAGCCAACCGAAGAATACCGAAGCCCGCGGGTTATCTAGAGGTCTCGCCAAGATCTTCCGAAGACCACCGACCCTAAATAAGTTCGCCACCAACACTTGAAACGGGAATCCAAGATCGTCCTCATGGAACCGAAGACCCCGGATTTGAAGACCGAACCCCGAAGACATTTCCGGAGTCTGAAACTGAGCCCGATCCCTCAACACCCCAAGATCTTTGTACCCCTAACGTGTGACCCCTACCTAAACCCGTCCCTATTTTATAATATGACATATACTTGTTGCATATAATTAATCATGCTTGCATACATCACATCATGTGGTTTGGGGCATTATGTCGATTCACCTAATAATTAAATATGGAGTATATATGCGGGATATATTTGTCTTATATTAACTTCATTTAAATTTGTGTAGTGAATTGATGTTATGTTTTTCCTTGTTAAGTTAACATTTAAATTGTGGATACCTAAATAACTCGAACCGCTTAATTAATTGTCGGGATTCCGATTCCGCTTAAATTGGGTAGATTGCATCGCATCTTGCCATGTCATACATCATACATGCATCATGCGTGATCTTCTCCCGTAGTATTAAATATTGCATCCGGTGTTTCTTTTAGTGCTTTTCTTCTTTAAGGATTAGGACGTTGAGTTGATGCAAGCTTTGACCCGTTCACCGATGAATATTTGGCTATGTTTCCTAGGCGAGCATTCTCCCCTTTTTACCTATTTTTCATTTATAGTCTTTACTTCCTCTTGTTGGTATATTGCCATCCTTGTTATCAATGCTTTAGTTTCCATACCAATGATATCCCCTACAGCCTATATTGCCTTGTACAATTCCTATTGCTTGTTGTTTTGTAGATAGTTGGCCTTGCGAGTCGTAGTTGCTTGCTCAGGTGTTGCTTCGTGTCATCGAGTTCCACCGTTGTTGGGAGGTTGGCATATGATTAATGGTGGAGATAATCATGGTTCTACTTACAGCTTGATAATTAAATGTTGGAAGTAGATATAATTAATAAAGAGACATCAGTGGGTAATAGTTGAGATCTGGCTCTTATCCCTCCCACTTGTGTCCAACTAGGACTCGAGTTCTTGAAACCTGTTCCAAGACCGAGCGTGCTAACCACATTTGGGGTGTATGGGAACCCCTATCGACTTACTACCTAATTTCAAAGTACTGTGCTGGGGGCCACAAACTAGTTTGGGGCGTTATTACTATCCAGTACTTATGCCATGTTTTACTGCTTTATTTACTACTGTTGCTCGAGGAGCAGTTTACTATTATACTATTTAGGAACAAATGTGGAATGTTTCCGCGGTATCGACAAGCCTAGTCACACTTTCGGGTTCTCAGTCATTTAGAACCATTGGCACAAACCCTGGGTCCGACTCGGAGCCGGACGACTTTGTTGCTGGTGTCTTAGTGGGGTGGCCCCCGTGTAGTTGCTTTGGGTTTGGGAAATGACGTGTCCGAAGCCCCTCCAACATACCGAAGGGTGTATGTTACTTGATCTTGCACCTACCTGATCTGGCAAACGAGGGTTGAAGTGGGTGTGGATACTTTGGTGCACCCCTATAGGGTTAAATCTTTTCAAAAGGCCGTGTCCGTGGTTAGGGACGACTTGGTGCACAGTTTCTCGATTATAGACAACTTACATTAAAGAATTGCTATTATAATTCGACTTGGATCTGATATGACTAGTAAAGTTGGATAACCACCATCGAATGATTAAAAAACTGCCAATTGTGTGAGTTTCCTATGAAGGACTTCCTCGTTTGGTCTCGAGGAGGAAATACTAGGATGGGTATGTTTGGTGTGAGTATCAGGTTGGTTCTAAATAGGTCTTTCATACCCCTCTCTAATAGCCAACAGTTGTATCGAGACTCTATAGGTTGTTTAGTGCATGCTTTGTTGTCGCTTCAGTCCACCATACCTATGTAGGCGAGGGCCGCTGAATTCTAAGACTCGCCGCGTACTGGCCTCAGTACTGTCTGCTCCCTTTTTTACTTTGCCCTTTGTCGACACTCCTTTTGTTTTGACAGGTATAAGTTCGACGGTGTTAGCAAGGTTACCCTTCTGGCTTGGCCTGGGCAGTGTTATGTACGCCATTGGTTATGCTTCAGGACTCTTAGTCCCATTTGCATCTTATCTATACTGGATGTTGTATCATTTTCAAGGTGATTTGGATCTTTGTATTGTATATCTGTATTCTCGACACGTTGAGTCATTGTTGTATATATATGTTCTTGTGGGTTCCATCATGAACTATTGTGTAATGGTATTACTTCGTTTTCCACCCGCACGCAAGTGTCGGGTGGGCATCCTTTGAATCAATTCTATGCGGGTTTGGCTGGAATCGCTAAAATCTCCATAGAGCCAACTCGAGGGTGTTACAAAGTGGTATTAGAGCTGAGCGGTTACGATACGTCACTTGTCTAGCCTGTAGGATAAACTAGCTAACGGATGATGTAGAGTGTCAAAACTATTTTAAAAAATCGGTTGGGTAGATATGATTAGGTATGCTTTTGCTCCTTACCTGTTGAGGGCTAACCTTATGGGTGGCCGGATCTTCACAGATCTCATGGTGAAATCGATGGGAAAGCAAGGGGAAATGGAGAAGGTAGCAGAAGCGGACGCACACCTCGCGAATAACACGATGAACCCACGCAAAACTCACACGATACAAGGCCGATTGCTCCCATCGGTGGCCACTGGTCCGATTAAATCCTTGCAAGGAAAGATCGGTCAACATGCTCCCTCGATCCCAAGAGAGGGAAGAACACCTTAGAGTGGGTTTTGACAACTACGCTCATGCACTCGCAAACGTAGGCCTTGTACAATGATAGAGGCACGATGCAAACTCCAACGAGGTGCTGATGATAGTCAGTCCCCTTTGGTAAGGGGAGGCGGCAAAACTAGAGATTCAACAAATGGGGGTGTCTTTAGTCTATCAACTATGCCTAAGGGATACATGAGGGGGTGGGGGCACTATATATAGGCTAGCCACATAACAAGGGGTAATTTGGGGAGTAATTCTAGGGTTTGAACATACTAGAGTTGTACATGTGCCAAAGGCCCAAAGGCCTTAACATGCATGGTGTCGTGGACACCAGAGACTCCGGTGTCATGGGCCGGAGACTCAGGTGTGACCGGAGACTCTGGTCTTTCTCTGGTGTAGACTCTGGAGTGGTGTATAGAAGGGTCCAGGCCGGGGTCCGGAGTCAGGCCGGAGACTCCAGTGTTGGAGGCCGGAGACTTCGGTGCTTCTACTGCAGCTTCTTCTGTTTCCTCTTCCAAGCCTCCGTCTTGTCGGGTTGGTGCTTCGGGCTTTCTCCCTTGCCTGATAGGGCAAAGGTGACTGATCTTTCGATGAGATGGTGATAGTCGATTTGGATGGAGTTCAGGCTTGTTGATCCAACTACACGTGCGAGCACGAGCACCAATGCAATCTCTAGGCCAATCTCCTGGAGGTTACCGATCTTGCAGAAGCACGATCAGCCTGACCAGCGAGGGTCTTAATTCCTACCTAAAATCGAGAGCAAGTAAGAACTAATATTACAATCAAGATATTACGGATAAAGATGAAAGCTTTATTGAAATTGTGGCATCCTGAATAGGTGCGAAGTATAGGAGGTCTCTACGACACTCAAGCCTTGGCGGAGTTGAAATGATGGCTAACTTTTAGTCTAAACAAAATCCAAGTCTAAAGTGACGGCTATGGGGGGTATTTAAGGAGGAAAAGGTGGTGTTTCGGCCAACCATAGGTATGGTGGCTGAATCCAACCCTAAAAAGCTCTTTCCCCTCAAATACGGACTCTAAAAAGTGGCTATTAAAAAATCCTATGAAAATAAGATGGGTCTAACCCAAAATAAAGGTGACGCAACACCAAATTAAGCTATGGATGAATCTACTAAGTAATATTCTTGAATATTTTGTCCAAGCCTTTAATATTCATTATGGTGTCTTCAAAGTTCTGAAATCTCCACTTGTGGCATCCTCTTCAGTTCTCATATGCTTGCTGCCATCTCCATGCATGATCATGCTCCAATTCTTGTCCCTCTCGTCCATGCTAGGTCCATCATTCCTAAGAGTAACAAACACATCTGATTTAGGCAGCATCTCATGTATATGAGGAATAGTTCCAAGAAACGAAAGCACCTGATAGTTAAGTTGCTTAGCACGAGCTCCTCGAGTGATGGGTCCTTGTATTTGTGTAGCTGTAGGTACAACGGTTGTATCAATAGATGGGATGTCCTCATCATGCTCTCCTTCTTGAATTGAAGTCGTCCATCTTCCTCACCAAAGTAAGGCTTCAAATCTGCAATGTCAAATGCATGACTAACCGTACAAAAATCTGCAGGTAGCTCAAGTTTATATGAATTATCATTTATTTTCTCTAACAGCTTAAAAAGACCAGCAACACGTGGCATTAACTTAGACTTGTGCAAATCAGGAAAATGATATTTGCGCAAATGCAACCAAACAAGATCACCAACATCAAACATAACATGCTTTCTTCCTCTATCCCCAACAAGTTTATACTTAGCATTCATGCGTTCTGTGTTGTCTTTAGTAGTCTCATGTAATTTTAATATCATTTCAGCATGTTGTGTAGCATCCAAATTATTTTGCACCGAAGAAGGTAATGGCAATAGATCAATAGGTGCATGAGGAACAAAACCATACACAATCTCAAATGGGCACATCTTTGTGGTAGAATGCAGCGAACGATTATAAGAAAATTCAATATGAGGTAAACACTCTTTCCACAATTTTTAGTTATTTTTTAAAACAACCCGCAAGATAGTAGACAAAGTTCTGTTGACTACTTCAGTTTGTCCATCAGTTTGGGGATGACATGTAGTACTAAATAGCAATTTTGTCCCCAACTTAGCCCATAAACATCTCCAAAAGTGGCTAAAAGATTTAGTATCACGACTAGAAACAATAGTATTTGGCACACCATGTAAACAGACAATTTCACGAAAGAACAAATCAACAATATGCAAAGCATCATAAGTCTTGTGAGAAGGAATAAAGCGTGCCATCTTAGAAAACTGATCCACAGCAAAAAAAGTGATATCCCTCCCCTTCTGTGTACGAGGCAATCCCAAAACAAAGTCCATAGAAATATCCTCCCAAGGAACACTAGGAACAAGAAGAGTGTAACATCCCAAATTTTTACAATTTCAGATGTTACTATAAGCATGCATCATATCATATGCATCATGCCATTACACAATAAAATTGCATCGCATACTTTTCCCTAAACCCTATGGTCATATAAAGACAAGAAGGAGTTATATTAAACCTAACCTTCTAAATCCTTACAAAAGTGTTATTTTGTAGTCCTACATTAATCTCTTCCTTTTTACAATTTTTTAGAGATCAATTTCATTAAATTTGAGTTAAGCATGCAAAAGTTATTAAACAAATTGTGAAACAGAAAAGAAAAAGGAAAAATACAAAAGAAGGGAACTAACCTAGGCGGGCGGGCCGAGCCAGCCCGCGTCTTACCTGCTGATGGCCCAAAATATATCGAGCTCGTTGGGGAACCCCAAGAGGAAGGTATGATGAGCACAGCAACAAGTTTTCCCTCAGTACGAAACCAAGGTTATCAATCCAGTAGGAGCAAGGAAACACCCCAAAGGTGTTGCTAGCTGAGCCTTGGCAGGACGCACTACCGGTGCTAGTAGCAACATGGAGACCTGCACAACACAACCACAGAACTTTGCCCCCAACTTGCGATGAGGTTGTGAATCTCACCGGTTTTGCTGAAAACAAAGGATTAAACATATCGAGTGGAAGAAAGTAATAGTTTGTAGAAAGTAAACACAAAGCAGTAAACGGTTTGTAGATTGATTGTAAAAGAAAGGACCGGGGTCCATAGTTCACTAGAGGTGGCTCTCCTTAAGATAGATAACATGCTGGGTGAACAAACTACAGCGGGGCAATTGACAAACATCGAGAAAGCAATACATGCATATACTAATCATCTTGACTCCTTTGAGATTCGATTGGGCATTACAACATTATACATAGACCGCCATCCAACTACATCTAGGACTAATAATCCACCTTCAGGTTATCATCTGAACCCCCTCCAGTATTAAGTTGCAAGCAACAGATTATTGCATTACGAATTGCGTGTAAAGTAAACAATACGATTTTTCTATGAACAAAGGATTGTTGTTTTCTCCCTAGTAGCAACATCACATCTAGTACCTTAGAGATTTCTGTCACTTCCCCAGATTACCAGAGGTATGAACCCACTATCAAGCATAAATACTAACTCTTGGAGTTACTAGCATCTACTTGGCCAAGATAGCTACTAACAACGGAAATCATGCAAGATCACAAATAACAAAGACATGATAGAATCAATAATCAATCTGAAATAGCATCTCAATATCCATCGGATCCCCACAAACACAACATGCAGAATTACAAATAGATGATCTTGATCATGAATGGAGCTCACAAGATCTAGAAATGATAACACAAAGGAGGAGAACCAGCCATCTAGCTACTACATGGACCCGTAGTCCAGAGATGAACTACTCACGCATCACACCGGAGGCTTGCATGATGATGAAGAAGGCCTCCAGGGTGAATTCCCCTCTCTGGAAGGGTGCTGGGAAGAGCTTCAGATCCCTCCTGATCTAGGGACAGAGACGACGGCAGCTATAGACTCTTTCGTGGATTTTTGATCGGGTACTTAGGGTTTCCGTATCAGAGGCAATATATAGACAGAAGGAGAGGCTGATGGGGTGCCTAGGGCGGCCAGACCACCCCCTGGCGCGGGCCAGGCCTGGCCACGTGGCCAGGTGGTGTGGCCAGGCCCCAGCCCCTCTCCGTCTCGTATTCTGGCTCCAAGTGTCCCCCGGTAAAATAACGACTTTGGCTTTTGTCCCGTCCAATTCCAAGAATATTCATTTTCTGACTTTCCTGGAACCAAAAACAGGAGAAAACAGGCATCTGGCACTGTGGCTCTTGTTAATAGGTGAGTCCAAGAAATCATATGAAAAGTACTCCAAAGTGTGGACAAAACATAAGAAAGTAGATAAAACCAAGCATGGAACATCAAAAATTATAGATACATTTGCAATGTATCAACATCCCCAAGCTTAACTCCTACTCATCCACGAGTAGGTAAGTGATAAAAAGAAAGAATAATTTTTGAGGTGACATGCACCATCATAAACTTGATCAAAGTATTTGTAAAACATTGAAAGATGGGATCATAATACTTCAATCATAACATGAAAGATAAAGTTCTAGCAATAAGACAAAGAAACTATGTTGCAACATGAAAAGGCACAAATAAAAGATTCATGAATAACAATGCTTTGCAAGACGTTTGTTTGTTTCACATAAAGAAAACATAGCATAATGGCATTCATCTTGTCCCTCATAGAGTAGCAAAACATAAATGCATAGGACACCTTCAAAGTTCATAAGCGTGACTAGATACAAAGAGTTTAAAACAAGCAATATCAAAGTATGCATCAATCAACAAGTCTTGGGACAATGCACATAGAACTAAGAATGGCCACTATGCTCTCAAAGTAGGTGCATAAAGATAGAAGGTGGGGACTCAACATAAAAGTAAAAGAAAGGCCTTCATAGAAGGAAGTAGGGATTCAAGTCTCATAAAGAGCTTCCAAAAATTATGGTACTTATTAGCTTTCAGCCCTCATTGCCCCTATCATAAGCATCTTGAAGTGATTAAGGTTAAAGTGAACAAACTATGGTGTATATGCTTGATGAAGTATAAGTTGGAAACCTCATGTCCCTTGAATACGAGGGCCGCTCCTCATGCTACTCAAGTTTAGTCACCGGTAAGTTCTTGTCATCGTAAGTATATGTGTATCATAGAGAACCGCCAACGGGGTATCCCTTGCGCGATGATACGAAAGAATCCCCATATCAAAATGACAAGGCAAGCAGATAACGAACATCTCAGCAATCTTCTTATTTACCATGGGAATATGGTGCGTTTTTCTCTCTTTCCTCTTTTCATAATCTTTTTTTCTTTTTCTCTTTTTTTCTCAATATCTGACTCTTTTTTTATAAAAAGAATGCTTCATAGACAACTCATTATGGTTACGCTGCAGGTTTCCACCATGTTAGCATGGATTAGACCAGCGACCTAGGCGTTTCCCTAACACATATACATAACTCCATGGACTTACAAGCTCCCCTTTCATTTCACACTGATGACATCCATAGACAAAAGAGCATGATATCAACTAGTACAAAGTATAAGTGCAATGTTGAAAGCGTTCCCCATGACAACACACTTGTGGGTGAACCTGTGCTAATGTACCGACCTTCCTAGGACTAATACATACTTGTGATTATACCCCTTGCAAACATATGTAAGTACAAGAAAGTAATTAAGGTAGAAACCTAACCACAACTTTAAACTCTAAGACCCTTACATCGCTTGTGCAATGGTTTCCTAACGGGAGTTCATGTTTCTGTCACTCCGGCAACCCCTACGATTAGTAGCCAAATACACAATGCATTCCCCTAGGCCCATATAGGTGAAGTGTCATGTAGTCGACGTTCATATGACACCACTAGAAGAAGTACACCACAACTTAAATATCAAACTATTGAATCTCTCTCAACACAATTACACTACTAACAACATGATTTCTCCCATGTCCTCAATAACAAAACGAACTACTCACAAGACATCATATGGATCATGATCAGAGATGGAATAATGATGTATAACAATCTGAACATAAAAAATAATTCAATGGTTCACTCAATAGTATCAACTACAAAGAGTAATCAACACCGAGAAAGTTTCCCCTAAGAACAATGCAAGATTCAACCCAATTGTTACATCAATATGGAGATGGTGATGAGGGTGTTGATGATGATGATGGTGGTGATGATGATGATGATCCTGAAGAAGTCCAACCTGATGCTGGTGTTGATGGTGACGATCTCCCCTCTCCGGGAAGGAATTCCCCCGACATAATTCTGTCTGCCGGAGAGATCTTTCTCTTTCGGTGTTTTCTGCCCCGTAGAAGTGGCGGAATCTTTCTATGGTCGCTCCCCGAGTCTTAGGGTTTCGGGAGGATAATATACGCCAGAGGGGAGAGCCAGAAGTGGGCCAGGGCGGCCACACCACATGGTGGTGTGGCCTAGGGTGGCGCGCGCCAGGGGGTGGTGTGGGCCCCCTGTGGCCCATCTCCACTCCCTCTTCTGGCAGCCTTCGTCTTCTGGAAAAATAGGATTTTTCGTATATTTTTCCGGATTTTCTGATCTTGCGAATTTTGCCTCCAAACAGCACCTTTTCCATCAGAATCCTGACTGCAGCGGTCCATGCTCCAAAAGTCATCAACCATGCAAAAACAGATGAAATAACATAAGTATCACCTCTCAATATGAAATATATCAATGAATAACAGTGAATTATGATATAGAATAGTGATGAAAAATGGACGTATCATCTGCCATGGCTGAGTCCAAGGCCGAACCCACTTTGGGTCGGTTTGTACCTTAGTTTAGGTGGGACCAAGTCGGATCCCAACCTTGGCCGCCGCCCCTAGACTTCTTAAATAGATGGGATGCCACTTCCCTTAGGGTTAGACCATGTTAAAACTATTTTGGAGTTGATTCTTTTAAGAACCTCTGAAATTACTTGTGATCGAATTATCTACTGCAATTGAGTGTGATGTTGTGAATATTCCACAGGGAATTAGTAGATTGCAAACTACAATTCGTGGTCGACGGCTACGTGCGCAGGAGTGTGGTGTTGTGAATATTCCACAGGGTTCGAGAGCTATTGCATTGGCATCAGGGTTCGAGCGGGAGAGATCATAGCTACACGCTAGTTATCAACCATCCACCATCATCACTAACAAGTGCTTGCTGAGAAGATTGGGCCACCCCGTATCATCTTGGTATTAGATTTCCTTGTTGCCTCGGTGAGCAATCCACAATCCATCCATAGATTAGATTACTTTTTGTCCTATATAGAAAAATCCATACAAAAAGATTTGCCATAGCCTAGATTGCATTTCTTTCGAGTTCTAGTTACTGGTCATGTTCTTCTATTAAATCCGATATAGTTTTGTTCTTAGGAGTCTAGTTTTCTTCTTTCTAGTTTATTGCAAGTCGAGTTCACCATTGTTTCCGCCACCATCAAGTTAGATCCGATCCAAGGAAAGAGTCCTGGTTGTCACCTCTAGGTCGAGTCAGAATTAGTTAAAAAAATAATTCCTGCTGACTCTGACGCGACACAGAAACCGACTGTTTCTCTGCCGAGAGTCCGTGTCTGCCATGGATTGGTTTCCTGCCGCAGCACGATTCCAGCTGTTTTTCTGTCGCACGTCTATGTTCTGCTACCAGTTCTGCCACGACACATATCTGCCTATTTCTCTGTGGCGGTACAAATTTTCTGCCACAACACAGTTTTGCCCCGTTTTTGTGCCATGGCACACATATAAATTTTTTGTGAAAGTTTCCAATTTTCTAACAACCTTAGCTACAACCATTCTCTTCAAAGGTGTAGGAACTTGCCCATTGAGACTAGTTTCCGCTCTTATAGGCTTCTTGTAGGTTTTTGGTGCCGTACATTATAAATTAGCCATGATCATGGTGTGATACATATTAAAAAAAGAGAATATAGAAAAAGAAAAAGCAAAAAGAGAAAGATTCCATACAAAAGAAAAATAGAAAGATAAGGAGAATTGAGCAAGAGGCCTAGTGATATCCTTGTGCACCGGTGGATTGAGCAATCTTGTGCCTGTTTATTTTGAGCTTTGCTAGTGTCTCTCTAGCGTAGTGCAACGCCTTCATAGTTGCATTGCCACGTTTATCTCCACGTGTGTGTTTCTTGGGTTTTGTACGATCAACACTAGGACTTGTTTGCGGTGTAGTTAGGATACCATACCTAGAGCTCCACCATAAATAACCTGTGTGCCCTGTGATTGTTCTCCATACCCTTGATATTCACTTCATCACACCCGTGCATAAGTCTTTGATTTCGTTTTGGTAAAGCATATCTATTCACTTTGGAACGGTAAGATCTGCTTTCTTGTCAGTTGTTTGTGAGTTGTGAGTGTTCCACCTAACATTTTTTGATTTTTGCACTAACCTACTAATCATGTCTCTTAGTGATGCTGATGTTGTGTCGCAGAAAAAGAAAGATGAAGATCCTGTTAATTGGCGAGAATATGAAGCATTGAAATCTCATTTGACAACTGTGTTTACTAACACGACAGATGCCATTGACAAGAGTATTCAGGACGTGCAAGTGACTTCGAGAGACAATGAAGAGATATGCACTAACATTCAAACACAAGTAATAATGATCAATACCAATGTCATAGTGTTGCAGCGTTCAATAGATGCTTTGATAGTAGCACTTCAGTAACGATAGCAACAACCGCTAGATGATGCCGTTGAAGACGATGATGAAGGAAGTGTTGGTGGTGCTACCCAAATTTTGGCAGGGGACATGCTAATCCCTCTACACCTACGCCTACACCTGCACCTGCACATGCACACGGATGGGCTCCTATTGGGCATGCTCAACGTGTGCCTAACCGAGCCATTGATGATGGTTTGGGCAAGCCGAAATTCTCAATTCCCAAGTCTGATGGTTCACTTGACCCTGAAGATTACCTCACATGGGAGTTGAAGATTGAGAAGATGTGGCGTTTGTATGACTATACAGAAGACAAGAAGGTCAAGCTTGCATCATCAGAATTTGATGGATATGCTTTGCGTTGGTGGGATGCTATTGTGCAAAATAGAAGGGATGACAATGACCTTCCTGTGATGACTTGGCGAGAGATGAAGCGTATCATGAAGGACCGTTTTGTACCCACCAACTACTTGCGTTCAGTTTTTGACAAGTTGACACAATTGAGGCAAGGAACCATGTTAGTTGATGAGTACTACATGGAGATGGAGATGCTTATGCAGCGTGCTAGAGTTCGTGAATCTCTTGAGATGACCATGCAACGTTTTCTCAACAATTTGAAGCTACCAATCAAGAGTATTGTTCGTCATCACAAGTACGAGACTATGAATGAATTATTGCATCATGCTAGAGAGGACGAATCATAGTTAGCTGAAGAAGCAAAGGCACATGCGAGGTTTCCCTCTACCAGTCATTTTTTAGCCAGGTCTACATCACCACCTCCTATGGCACCACCTGCAGCGGCTGCTAGCCACCCTTCACCATCTTCGGCCAAGCATGCGCCCATGCCATCTTATGGTTCTAATGCTAAGAAACCCGCTGCTCTTGCTGCTAGCTCGGGTTCCAATATGCCAACTGCGCGTACTCGCCATGTGGAGTGTCATACTTGTGGAGGTAGAGGCCACTACAAGCGAGATTGTTTAAACCACAAGGTTATGTTTGTCAATGAACATAGTGACTATGAGAGTGGAGATGAAGTTGATCCTAATGGTGATGGTTATGACAACGAGGAAGGTATGGATGCTTTCCTTGAGCGTGCGCCAACCATTGTGGTTTCTCCATGTATACTTTGTGTGTAACCTATTGTTGATTCTCAGCACTGCAACTTGTTCCAGACCAAAGCACTCGTTGGCCCTAACAAAGCTTGCAAAGTAATTATTGATGGATGTAGTTGCAGAAATCTTGCAAGCAAGGAGTTATGTGCCAAGATGAATTTGACTTATTTACCTCATCCCAAGCCATACTACATACAATGGTTGAGTGACAGTGGTGAGATGAAGGTAAACCATATGGTACATGTGAATTTTGAAATAGGGCCATAGAAGGATTCTATTGAGTTTGATGTGGTCCCTATGACTGTTTACCATCTCTTATTGGGTCGGCCTTGGCTTTATGATCGCCATGTGCAACACAATGGCTGAGCCAATAGTTATCACTTGGAATTCAAGGGCAAGAAAATTAATATGCAACCCATGACACCACAATAGGTTGTGAATGAGTCTCGTCAAAAGATAGAAGTGAACTTGCAGGATGCATCTGTAGATAGGCAAGATAGTGTTACAGCTGTACATGATGTAATAGATCCCAAAAAGAGTGATAGGCAATAAATTCTTCAATTTGTTCCGCATCATAAAAGTCATAAATTCCTTTAGCATAGGAAGATATGGTATCATTATCATTATACTCACATTGAAAAGGGAGGTGTTTATACCTCTTTCTGCAACGAGACTCATCACATCAATAAGTAACATTATAAGTAGAGCACACGTTCCTAGCAATGGTATACAAATCTATCAATTTGTTCCCATAAGTGTTTCCATTTTTGTGACAAGCGGTGTTCCTTATAATAATATTTTTGATCTTCCGTGAACCCACCTTGCCAATAAGCTTCAGTTTCAAAGAAACCAACCATTGCCAACAAGCATGATAAAGCAAGACAATAATAGACCAACGAAAATAACAACTAGAGTAGGAACTAATTTTTGCAAGGGCCTAGCACAAGGAACTAATGAATTAACCAATGTTCCTCCAGCTTTGATGATAGTCTTGCAGGAATTCAAGGATGTGTTTCCCGAAGAGCTCCCACATGGACTACCTCCCCTTCGTGGAATTGAGCATCACATTGACCTCATCCCCGGTGCACCACTTCCTAACTGCGCCGCCTACCGTACGAACCCGGAGGAGACAAAGGAGATTGAACGTCAAATCAACCAACTCGTCTCCAAAGGTTTGATCCAAGTTAGCACTAGTCCAAGTGTCGTACCCATGATTCTTGTTCCAAAGACGGATGATACGTTACGGTTATGCATGGACTGCCATCCAATCAATGCTATCACCGTGCGTTATCGCCATCCCATACCACGTCTCGATGACATGCTTGATGAGTTGTGTGGAGCCACTATTTTTTTCAAAAATTGATCTTCGTAGTGGTTACCATCAAATATGCATGGCTGAGGGTGACGAGTGGAAAACCGCCTTCAAGACCAAACTTGGTCTCTATGAATGGTTGGTTATGCCCTTTGGCTTATCTAATGCCCCATCCACCTTCATGCGCCTTATGAATCACATCTTACGTTCTCTCATTGGAAAAAGTGTTGTTGTCTATTTCGATGATATTCTTGTTTATAGCAAATCACTTGAGGACCATATAACACATGTCAAGGAAGTTTTACAAATCCTTCAACATGAAAAGCTTTATGCTAATCTTCCCAAGTGCACTTTTGTTAAGGACAAGTTGATTTTTCTTGGATTTGTCGTTTCTTCGAAGGGAATTGAAGTTGATATTCCAAGGTAAAGGAGATACGAGATTGGCCCATCCCAAAAAATGTGAGTGAACTCCGAAGTTTTCATGGGTTGGCCGGTTTCTATCGTTGCTTTGTGAAAGACTTTTCGACCATTTCTTGTCCCCTCAATGAATTGACCAAAATGAATGTCACCTTCGTGTGGGGAAAGCACAACAAAAAGCTTTTGACGAACTCAAAACCCAACGAGGCATTCACGACAAAGCGATCACAGGATTCAGAAATATTTCAGGGGGCCACCCCATTAAGCTACCCGCAACGAAGCTAGCTGACTCCAAGACGGACTCAAGGTTCGTGTGGACGACGGTAAACGACTGGGAACCCAAAAAGGTGACTGGGCTTGTCGATACAGCGAAAACGTGTCATGATCCAAAACAGTATAGGTGCTTCTCGCACAATCTTAAATAAAGCAGTAACATGGCATAAGTACATGATAGTAATAAAGCCCCAAACTAATTGTGGCCCCAAGAAATAAGAATGAATCAAGCTCTGGCTCAGGGGGGTCCATAAGGCCTCCCGGATGTGGATAGTGTGAATAGTCAAGGAACAGGAATCAAGTACTCGGGGTCCTACGGGACACAAGTGAGCATGAAAACCAAATAGCAGATATTGCTCACCGGTGCCTCTTTCATTAGTTATCCCATTACTACTCAGGTTAAGTTGTTTAGGTACCTCGTTATCCATCAGACACTCACATACCCTACACATGCTTTTCTATGACTCGCATGGCTCAAACAAATCCTGTAGTAATGGCTCATGGGATGGAGGAACAAGCTTCGGTGGGGTTTAAAAATAAAGGCTATGCAGTACTTGGGATTCAATTTAATGCAATCGCGACTCCATGATGCAAGAATAAGATAGAGGCAATAGGTACTATATGTATGCAAGCATGTGGTAGTGCTTGCCTGGCAGCTCAGTTGAAGCGAGAGATGGATCTGGGTAGTACTCCTGTGATTCCTGGTAATTCTCCTGCTGGGCGTCTATTCGAAGAAGAACCAAACAAACAAGGGCCAACATAAATAAAGTGCACAAGCATAGGAATTAAAATGCGACAAGCAAACAAGCATGCCATGATGAATGATGCACAATTTACATGGCATGAAAGTAGCATGGCAAGGGTGAGGTGTGGTACAAGAATAAAACATTTTATTAACTATTTAGCCAAGTTTTATTGTCATAAACAGTTCTGATTTTTAAATATGGCATGATGCATGCTTCAAATCAGAACAAGGAATGCATAGATAGAACGGGCTCGTCGCGCTGATCGATTTAGACATATTATTGGTCAAATTTGGAGTTATAGATTCAAAGTTATTAATTTAATTGGAAAAGGGCATTTTATTTGTAATTTTAATCATCTCGAAATTTTAAAGTGCTCAAATAATATTTTGAATGGCATATTTGAATTCCTCACATTTTTCTGATTCAAAAACATATATCATTTGTATTATTTGGATTTATAATTTAAAAGTTATTTAAAATCTGATTTAAATTTGAATTAAACATTTACAGAAATTGTTTTATTAAAACATATAAACCGGTTGGCTTTTGCTACCCAGCCGCAGCTAGCCCTAGCCACAGACAGATGGGACCTACTGCACCGCAGGCCCACGTGACAGAGGCGGGCCAGGCGCGGCACAGTGGACGGCGGGTTGAGAAACAGAAAACCCGGGGGCCTCCTCGTGAGTATGCAACCGAGGCTGACAGGTGGGGTTAGGGTGGAGCGCGGGTTAATGTTTACAACAGCCAGGTCTCTTTTTGTAAAACTCCACAGGCACACACATGTGGGGTCTCGAGGGGGCGCGGGTTGAGCAGATTAAAAAGATGGGGGGTTTTTCGCAAAGTGCGCGGCGGCACTGTTTTTCTTCTACGCGTTTCTGACGAAACTGAAGGCACGGACGGCGACAGCGGGCGCGCGGCGTGGTGGGGATTCGATCTGGGGACCTGGGGCTCGCGCTCGGCGGCGGCAGCCACTGCGATAGGCTGTGGGTGTTGACAGGAGGGAGTAGAGCGGCTAGGTGAGGCGTGGCGCGGTGCAGAGGCGGCAGACGCCAGCGGCCGACGGTGCTCGGAGAGTGCCCGGCGAAACGCCTGACACGGCTAGGGTTTCACGGTGAGGCCGAGGGTGTGTAGGCGGTAGAGGAACTCACCGCGGGCTCGACGGAGGGCTCGGATCAGAGTGGGGAGCAGCAGATCGGCGACGAGGCTGGCGGACGGCAGCGCTAGGGTTTCGGTGGGCGTCGACGTGCTGCGACAGTTGTGGGGCTCCTCCTCCTTGCTGGCGCGTACGGGGCGACGCAGAAGATCCCCCTCGGCCTCCTTGATCACCTCCACGTCACGCACGTCGGCTGGAACGAGGAGTCTGCGGTGGTGCTGGCGGTGATCGGCGGACGGAGTTGGAGAAGGAGGGGTACGGGGTAGCTGGGGAGGAGAGGGGAGGAAGGGCACGCGTGCTGGTAGATCTAGAACGAAGCCAGGACAGAGGGGAGGATAGGGACGGGGTAGGAGGGTGAGGCCGTGGGGTAGACGGTGGAAAGGTGGCTCGGATTAGGGCTGTTGCTAGGGTTGGGGTAGGAGGGTAGCTGGGGTGGGGCCAGCATGGTAGAGAGAGAGAGAGAGAAAGAGTGAGAGAGGTGAATGCTAGGGTAAGGTAGGGTTGTACTTGAGCTAGGTTTAGAGAGAGAGGGGTTAGAAAAGGGGTTAGGGTTTAGTTTAGGATGCTCCTAAGATCCCACAAGTATGGGTGATGGCATGGAGATTGAGAAGAGAGGAGAGGTGGTGTAGGGTTTTCTTTAATGTGGCATGATCATGTGCAAAGGAGAAAAGGTGTGGATGATATCCCCATGATCATGCATGGCATGGGTGTTGAGGGTGATGAGGTGGAGATGGTGAGAGGAAGAGAGAACAAACTCACAAGGTAAGATACACTTCAAAAACCAAGGGCAACCAAAAGAAAAGAAGTGAGATGGTGTTTGCATGGCCCATGCAAAGTATTAATTTCCATGTTTTATTTTGTGAAAACAAAGTAAAATGGGCATGGCATTATACATGGGCATTCCCAAATATGGAGTAAGTCCAAGCTATAGGAAAAGATAATTGGATCCATCCCAACCCACATGAGCTAGATTAAAAGCCCAAAATAAAAAGAATAGCTCATGAGTAAAAAGGATGGTGGAGTTATAAGGTGGTGACAAAGAAAGGTGGTGGAGTGGAATAAAAGATATGCCCCCAACTCAACTTGGGCATCAAGCATTTATTAAGATTCAAATACAATATATCAAGAGCCAAATACAATTAATAATGCATATGAGAGAAGAACCAAATCAAAAGGGTTTTATATGATGCTCAAATGCAAGGTGGCATGATGACATGAGCATAACATAATTATGATGCAACAATTATATGTAGGAAGTAGCCATTATATTACTAGACCAAGTAGTATTACCATTGTTAGACAATTGGGATGCTACAAAAAGAGAATGTTGTTGCTGATGCTCCTCTTCTTCCATGAATTTTGAAAGGACCAATGTATCTAGGAGCCAGCTTTCCTTTGATACCAAAGCGGTGCGTGCCTCTCATGGGAGTGACACGAAGGTAAACGAGATCAGCAGGGACATACTCCATGTCCGTGTGCTTTTTGTCATAATTGCTCTTCTGGCGACTTTGAGCAATCTTCAGGTTTTCAAGAATGATGTGAACCTTCTCCTCCGCTTTGGTTACAATGTCGGGGCCAAACAATATTCTTTCACCTGCGCCCGACCAACCAATCGGAGTTCTGCATTTGCGACCATAGAGAGCCTCAAATGGTGCCATCTTTAGACTTTTCTAGAAGCTGTTGTTGTAAGAGAATTGAGCATAAGGAAGGCATTCTTCCCACTTCATGCCGAAAGAGATGACGCAAGCACGGAGCATATCTTGCAGAATCTGATTGATCCTTTCAACTTGTCCTTGCGACTGAGGGTGGTAAGCGGTGCTGAAGTTCAATTTTGTTCCCAAAGCATTTTGGAAACTTCCCTAGAACTTGGAAGTGAAGATGCTTCCACGGTCTGAACTGATCTCAAGAGGAACTCCATACAGAGAGACAATTCTGTTGATATAGAGCTCAGCCAACTGAATTGCAGAAATTCTTTCCTTGACGGGAAAGAAGTGAGCTACTTTAGAAAGCCTGTCGATGACAACAAAGATTGCATTGTTGCCCTTCTGCGACCTTGGAAAACCAGTGATGAAGTCCATCTCTACTTTCTCCCATTTCCATTCTGGAGGCTTCAATGGCTGTAGAAGACCGGAAGGTTTCTGATGAGCAGCTTTAACTCTGTGACAGACATCACACTCCGAGACATACTTGGCACAATATCGTTTCAACCCAGGCCACCAATATTGTGTTTTCAAGTCCATGTACATCTTAGTGCTGCCAGGGTGGATAGAAAGAACAGAATCATGCGCCTCCTTGAGAACTTGCTCTCTTAAACCCGGGTAGTTCGGAACAAACATCCGGTGTTCAAAGAAAAGAGTATCTTGGTCGTCGATGTGGAAAGACTCATACTTCGGAAGCTGAATGTTGGAGATGATCTTTTTAGTGTAAGGATCACCAAGTTGAATAGAGCGAAAATTTTCTTCCAAGAGCGGTGTTGCCAGAAGGTTCAGAAGATACCCTTGATCCACAATTTCAAGGTTGAGCTTGCGGAATTCCTCGCACAAGAGAGGCTGTTGTTCTTCCACCATGAGGTTGTTGACATAAGCTTTTCGGCTGAGAGCATCGGCCATGACATTAGCTTTGCCCGGAGTGTAGTTGATGGTCAAATCGAAATCATTAATTGTTTCAATCCACCTCCTCTGACGAAGGTTGAGATCAGGCTGTGTGAAGATATACTTCAGACTCTTGTGATCATAAAAGATCTCACAATGGTTGCCAAGCAAGTAATGCATCCATACTTTCAAAGCAAAGACAACTGATGCGAGTTCGAGGTCATGTGTAGGATAGTTGATCTCATGCGTCTTCAACTGGCGAGAGGCATAAGCAACAACTTGCTCTTCTTGCATAAGGACCGCACCCAATCCTTGCAACGAAGCGTCACAGAATATCTGGAAAGGCTTTGATGTATCTGGAGGAACCAAGACTGGTGTGGAAGTGAGCTTCTCTTTGAGTGTTTCAAAGCTTGCTTGACATGCAGGAGTCCAAAGGTATTTCTTGCCTTTCTTGAGGAGATCGGTAAGAGGCTTCGCAATCTTTGAGAAGTTTTGAATGAAGCGACGACAGTAACTGGCCAAACCAAGGAAACTCCGGACTTCTTTGACATTTATGGGTGGTAGCCAGTCCATAATTGTCTTAATAGTTTCTGGGTTGACGGCAATGCCCTTGGCAGAGATGACGTGACCAAGGTAGGTGACTTGAGGCAGCCAGAATTCACACTTGGAGAACTTTGCATACAGGCGGTTCTCACGAAGCTTGTTTAGGACACACCGAAGGTGTTCTTCATGTTCTTCCTTCGACTTAGAATAGACTAGAATGTCATCCAGATAGACCACAGTGAACTTATCAAGATACTCCATGAAAACCGAGTTCATAAGCCTCGAGAAGGTGGCAGGTGCGTTGGTGAGACCGAAAGACATGACCGTGTACTCGTACATGCCATAGCGGGTGGTGAAAGCTGTTTTAGGAACATCTTCCTTGCGAATCTTGATTTGATGATATCCACTTCTCAAATCCAGCTTAGAGAATACCACAGCTCCAGCTAGCTGATCGAAGAGATCATTAATCCGCGGAAGGGGATATTTATTCTTGATTGTTTTAGCATTGAGTGCCCGATAGTCAACACAAAGTCTATCAGTCTTGTATCGCTTCTTCACGAAGATGGTTGGGCTACCCCAAGAAGAAGTACTGTGCTGAATGAAACCCAACTTCTCTTGTTCATCAAGCTGTCGCTTGAGTTCAGCCAACTCAGCAGGACCCATTTTATAAGGCCGCTTGGAGATAGGAGCGGTACCAGGTTCAAGTTCAATAACAAACTCAACCTCATGATCCGGAGGCATACCTAGCAACTCTTCAGGAAAAACATCTGGAAACTCACATACTACCGGAACACTCTGAATACCTTCCATAGCATCATCATTCAGAGCCGCCAAAGAGTAAAGCTGAATTGCAGGAGTCAGACTTGGAGAATAGACTATATGGCCTTCAGGAATTTTCAGAGAAACCGAACGTTCAGCACAATCATCACAGCTGCATTTGCTGTTAACCAATCCATGCCCAAGATAACATCAATATCAGAATTGCCCAGAATAATTAAGGAAGCGGAAACGAAGAACCACCAATCTCAATTTGATTGCCATGGCTAATATGAGCAGCCCTCATGTTTGACCCAGGAGATTGTACCACAAGACGATGCAATAAAGGAACTATAGCCAGATCATGCTCATGCGCAAACTTGTGAGAAACGAAAGAATGCGAAGCACCAGAATCAAAGAAAACTCGCGCGGGGACTGAGTTAACAGGAAGCATACCCATCACAACTCCAGGTACATGCTCAGCTTGAGCGGCGTTGACACAGTTGGCACGAGCAACCGTAGACCCAGGCTTGGTGTTGATGTTGAGAGCCCGAGGTGGAGGTGCACGAACCATAGGAGAACTTGCCGCAGGTCTTGGAGGTGGTGGTGGAAGAGCTTTATTGTTCATAGGACAATTCCAGTGCTGATGCCCAGTGTTTCCACAAGTATAGCAAGCACCAGGTGGACATGGAGCAACGTAGCCAGGGACTCCGCCAGGCGCTCCAGGGTAGTTGTGGTTGTAGCCCCTGGGAGCCGCAGTGAAGGAGTTTGGTGGCCTTGCCGCGTAGCTTGACGGTCTTGGTGGAGCAGGAAGCGACAGTGGGGTGTTAGGAACCCAGACACGACGCTTAGAAGGAGCTGTCATAGCAGAAGAGCTTGCTGCATCACGACTGTGTTTCTTTGACTCCTCAAACACTTGTCTACTTGCTTCTTCCTGCAGAGCTGTGTGTTGGAGTTCCAGAAAAGACGCCGGCCTTGCATGAGTGATAGCATATTTGCTGGATTCATTGAGGCCTTGCCTAAACCTCTTTTGCTTTTTCTTGTCATCAGAGATCTCATCGCCACCATACCGAGAAAGGTTCATGAAGTTTCTGATGTAGGTATTGACATTGTCAGTGCCCTGCTTGAGGTTGAGAAACACTTCCTTCATCCTTTCCATGACAATTTCTGACAGATATTGCTCTTTGAAAGCCCCAGTGAATTGCTCCCAAGTAGGCTGAAAACCAGAGAGGTCTGCCTTGAGGTAATTTTCCCACCACAGAGCTGCATCTCCCTTCAGAAGGTGAGTGGCACATTTGACCCATTCTTGCTCGGGAACATCCGTAGTCATCAGCAACCTTGACACTTCACGCAGCCAATCATCCACATCAAGTGGCTGATCAGACACCTCAAATTGGCGTGGGTTGAACTTGAGAAAACTCTTGATGTCTCCTCACTTGGGAGGTGGAGGTAGCGGAACAAAGTCATTCCTCCTCACGCTTTCTTCGAAGCGCTGCTGGTTCTGCTGCATAGTGCCCAAAGCATTTGCAATACTTGCCAAAGCAGCCCCCAGTTCAGGTGGTATGTCTTCCTCAGAACAGCGTGGTGGTGCCATCGTGTGATTGATATAAAACACAAGTCAGTACTATGATGGAGAATAATAATAATCCAAAATAGTACCAAAATGGAATTAACCAAGATTAAAGGATACAATTCACTGAGATGATATTAAAATATCAACAAAGTTCAAGACACCTAGAAGATATTAAGCATAATGCACACGACTGAACAAGGAGTGTGGTACACAACTAACAAAGAAATTTTTTCCGCAAATTTCGGCATTAAAATACCACTATACGCGCAAAACCACTTAACGAATTAAGTTTAGTAACTCTACTAGTTCAATATACAAAAGCAAATGATAAAAGTAGTGGTATGGTCGCGACTCCATCCTGCACTCAAATCATTACTCCGCACATGAATCAGTAAAACACATATCCCAACACCTTCTTCTTAAGATGAACCTAAAGATTAGTAACTACGAAAAAGAACACCCCAACAAGATAACGTCGGATAACAAAGAGTAAGATAGATCGCATCGGTATACAACGAATCAGAATAGATCGCGTCGGTTTACAAATGCCTGTCGGTATGGAATGTACCAATAGTTGATAACCAAAAGACAGATAGTGATAACATTTGGATGCAACAGATAGACAAGGAATGCACACAGACACACACACACACACAAAACCTATGGTACTACGGAACCCAGAACACGTGAATCCTAGTTTGAATTTTTAGAAGAGGATTGAAAACGTTACACTTCCTTACCAGAAAAGGGTGGGTGGGTGGGTAAGAAGAAAAATGGAAGCAGTCCTGCTCTCACGTTTTGTTTTTCCCTAGTATACATAACTACCAAAAATATTTGCTAGACTGACAACGACCATTTTGGCTAAGTTCCTGAAGGGCGGGATGGCCCTGATACCAATTGTAACTACCTCGGTGAATTACGCTCTTAGTTGCATGCCTGGATGAGCGAAAGTGGTTAAAATAGTACGGTGGGGCCCGGGGCCACTCACGGTAGACCTTTCGGCCGTCCTAACCACTTTCAGAACATCAGGACAAGAACGAGCGGCGTAATCGGCAGGCAAATGGATCAACTACATACACAAGTGAGTATGTATGCAAGCCACATACAATAGTCCTCGGAGCCATTCCATCTAAAAGAAATAGAAATATTGCAACGCCATACGGCAAGATTCAAAGATTCTAGATAGAGATAATATTTTAGGATAGCTCCTCATACATCAAACATCAGACTATCAGGCGAAAGCGGAAAACAAGATCCGAGTACTGATAAGAAGCAAATCGGCATAAGATGCCACATAAATAAACACATCCTGCCCACATATCTCACGGATCCCCGTTCCCGGAATCTCTACACCGAGTGATCGTTGCCAACATCATCGGTCTCCTCCACCCAGTATCCTTCTTGCGAATACACCTGTTCATCTGAATCAAACAATTTATCGTGTGAGACCCTAGGGGTACTCAGCAAGTCTTTATGCCACTAAAGGGGACACAACCTGGGGTGACGCAATTGCAGCAAAAGATAATAACTAACAAGTCTATAGATACTCGCTAACCATCCGCCTAACCAATGATAGACGGATGTCCGTGAATTTAGACAACGGTTTTAACAGTATAATTAACAGATCCATCCTCCTCCTCGCTTACCAACGAGGATGCGGACGAACAACCCCCATCCGTTGGCAGTTTTATTAACCATTCCATGAGTATTGCGCTATTTACTAATCAGGTACTTAGTCAGATTAAAGCGGCACTTTAGTTATACTTGTCTATGATCGAGAAACTGTGCTCCAAGTCGTCCATAACCGCGGACACGGCTTTCAGAAAGATTTACCCTGCAGGGGTGCACGAATAGCAACACACACTCGATCAACCTCGGAAAAACCAACTCAAAACCCAACGAGGCATTCACGACAAAGCGATCACAGGATTCAGAAATATTTCAGGGGGCCACCCCATTAAGCTACCCGCAACGAAGCTAGCTGACTCCAAGACGGACTCAAGGTTCGTGTGGACGGCGGTAAACGACTGGGAACCCAAAAAGGTGTCTGGGCTTGTCGATACAGCGAAAACGTGTCATGATCCAAAACAGTATAGGTGCTTCTCGCACAATCTTAAATAAAGCAGTAACATGGCATAAGTACATGATAGTAATAAAGCCCCAAACTAATTGTGGCCCCAAGAAATAAGAATGAATCAAGCTCTGGCTCAGGGGGGTCCATAAGGCCTCCCGGATATGGATAGTGTGAATAGTCAAGGAACAGGAATCAAGTACTCGGGGTCCTACGGGACACAAGTGAGCATGAAAACCAAATAGCAGATATTGCTCACCGGTGCCTCTTTCATTAGTTATCCCATTACTACTCAGGTTAAGTTGTTTAGGTACCTCGTTATCCATCAGACACTCACATACCCTACACATGATTTTCTATGACTCGCATGGCTCAAACAAATCCTGTAGTAATGGCTCATGGGATGGAGGAACAAGCTTCGGTGGGGTTTAAAAATAAAGGCTATGCAGTACTTGGGATTCAATTTAATGCAATCGCGACTCCATGATGCAAGAATAAGATAGAGGCAATAGGTACTATATGTATGCAAGCATGTGGTAGTGCTTGCCTGGCAGCTCAGTTGAAGCGAGAGATGGATCTGGGTAGTACTCCTGTGATTCCTGATAATTCTCCTGCTGGGCGTCTATTCGAAGAAGAACCAAACAAACAAGGGCCAACATAAATAAAGTGCACAAGCATAGGAATTAAAATGCGACAAGCAAACAAGCATGCCATGATGAATGATGCACAATTTACATGGCATGAAAGTAGCATGGCAAGGGTGAGGTGTGGTACAAGAATAAAACATTTTATTAACTATTTAGCCAAGTTTTATTGTCATAAACAGTTCTGATTTTTAAATATGGCATGATGCATGCTTCAAATCAGAACAAGGAATGCATAGATAGAATGGGCTCGTCGCGCTGATCGATTTAGACATATTATTGGTCAAATTTGGAGTTATAGATTCAAAGTTATTAATTTAATTGGAAAAGGGCATTTTATTTGTAATTTTAATCATCTCGAAATTTTAAAGTGCTCAAATAATATTTTGAATGGCATATTTGAATTCCTCACATTTTTCTGATTCAAAAACATATATCATTTGTATTATTTGGATTTATAATTTAAAAGTTATTTAAAATCTGATTTAAATTTGAATTA
This sequence comes from Avena eriantha, assembly GCA_910589775.1. Taxonomy (NCBI): domain Eukaryota; kingdom Viridiplantae; phylum Streptophyta; class Magnoliopsida; order Poales; family Poaceae; genus Avena; species Avena eriantha. Next base: position 277,246,812 of record OU342741.1, read on the forward strand.
AACATTTACAGAAATTGTTTTATTAAAACATATAAACCGGCCGGCTTTTGCTACCCAGCCGCAGCTAGCCCTAGCCACAGACAGATGGGACCTGCTGCACCGCAGGCCCACGTGACAGAGGCGGGCCAGGCGCGGCACAGTGGACGGCGGGTTGAGAAACAGAAAACCCGGGGGCCTCCTCGTGAGGTTTCAACCGAGGCTAACAGGTGGGGTTAGGGTGGAGCGCGGGTTAATGTTTACAAAAGCCAGGTCTCTTTTTGTAAAACTCCACAGGCACAGACATGTGGGGTCTCGAGGGGGCGCGGGTTGAGCAGATTAAAAAGATGGGGGGTTTTTCGCAAAGTGCGCGGCGGCACTGTTTTTCTTCTACGCGTTTCTGACGAAACTGAAGGCACGGACGGCGACAGCGGGCGCGTGGCGCGGTGGGGATTCGATCTGGGGACCTGGGGCTCGCGCTCGGCGGCGGCAGCCACTGCGGTAGGCTGTGGGTGTTGACAGGAGGGAGTAGAGCGGCTAGGTGAGGCATGGCGCGGTGCAGAGGCGGCAGACGCCAGCGGCCGACGGCGCTCGGAGAGTGCCCGGCGAAACGCCTGACGCGGCTAGGGTTTCACGGCGAGGCCGAGGGTGTGTAGGCGGTAGAGGAACTCACCGCGGGCTCGACGGAGGGCTCAGATCAGAGTGGGGAGCAGCAGATCGGCGACGAGGCTGGCGGACGGCGGCGCTAGGGTTTCGGTGGGCGTCGACGTGCTGCGACAGTTGTGGGGCTCCTCCTCCTCGCTGGCGCGTACGGGGCGACGCAGAAGATCCCCCTCGGCCTCCTTGATCACCTCCACGTCACGCACGCCGGCTGGAACGAGGAGTCTGCGGTGGTGCTGGCGGTGATCGGCGGACGGAGTTGGAGAAGGAGGGGTACGGGGTAGCTGGGGAGGAGAGGGGAGGAAGGGCACGCGTGCTGGTAGATCTGGAACGAAGCTAGGACGGAGGGGAGGATAGGGACGGGGTAGGAGGGTGAGGCCGTGGGGTAGACGGTGGAAAGGTGGCTCGGATTAGGGCTGTTGCTAGGGTTGGGGTAGGAGGGTAGCTGGGGTGGGGCCAGTATGGTAGAGAGAGAGAAAGAGTGAGAGAGGAGAGTGCTAGGGTAAGGTAGGGTTGGACTAGAGCTAGGTTTAGAGAGTGAGGGGTTAGAAAAGGGGTTAGGGTTTAGTTTAGGATGCTCCTAAGATCCCACAAGTATGGGTGATGGCATGGAAATTGAGAAGAGAGGAGAGGTGGTGTAGGGTTTTCTTTAATGTGGCATGATCATGTGCAAAGGAGAAAAGGTGTGGATGATATCCCCATGATCATGCATGGCATGGGTGTTGAGGGTGATGAGATGGAGATGGTGAGAGGAAGAGAGAACAAACTCAGAAGGTAAGATCCACTCCAAAAACCAAGGGCAACCAAAAGAAAAGAAGTGAGATGGTGTTTGCATGGCCCATGCAAAGTATTAATTGCCATGTTTTATTTTGTGAAAACAAAGTAAATGGGCATGGTATTATACATGGGCATTCCCAAATATGGAGTAAGGCCAAGCTATAGGAAAAGATAATTGGATCCATCCCAACCCACATGAGCTAGATTAAAATCCCAAAAGAAAAAGAATAGCTCATGAGTAAAAAGGATGGTGGAGTTATAAGGTGGTGACAAAGAAAGGTGGTGGAGTGGAATAAAAGATATGCCCCCAACTCAACTTGGGCATCAAGCATTTATCAAGATTCAAATACAATATATCAAGAGCCAAATACAATTAATAATGCATATGAGAGAAGAACCAAATCAAAAGGTATATGATGCTCAAATGCAAGGTGGCATGATGACATGAGCATGACATAATTATGATGCAACAATTATATGTAGGAAGTAGCCATTATATTACTAGACCAAGTAGCATTACCATTGTTAGAAAATTGGGATGCTACAAAAAGAGAATGTTGTTGCTGATGCTCTATCTAGGAAGAACATGCTATTAACCAATCTTGATGTTAAAATTCCTAGATTAGAAGCTATTTGTGCACTTTATGCAACTGACCATGATTTTGCTGAACCATATCGTTTGCGTTCTCTTAGAAACGCATGGGATAAGAATCATCTACATGATGGATATTTGTTTCGTGCTAACAAACTATGTATTACAGAATCATCGTTGCGTTTGTTCTTAGTGCAGGAATCACATGCTGGTGGTTTGATGGGTCACTTTGGGCGTGAGAAGACGTTACTCATGCTTTATTGGCCCAAGATGAGGCGTGATGTGTACAAATTTGTGCGCGGATGCATTGCTTGCCACAAGTCAAAATCAAAGCTGAAGCCTCACGGTTTGTATACACCTCTCTCTGCACCTACTACTCCATGGGAACACATTAGTATGGATTTTGTGCTAGGTCTACCTAAAACTCATAGAGGTCATGATTGTATATTTGTGGTAGTGGATAGGTTCTCTAAGATGGCTCATTTTATTGCCTGCCACAAAGCGACGATGCGTCGCATGTTGCTAACCTGTTTTTCAGGGACATCGTGAGATTACATGGAGTACCTAAGACGATTGTTTCTGACCATGATGTGAAGTTCATGAGCTACTTTTGGAAGACCTTATGGGGGAAGCTAGGAACGAAGCTGCTGTTCAGTTCTACATGTCATCCCCAAACAGATGGTCAAACGGAGGTGGTGAATCGAACATTGTCACAGCTACTAAGTACCATGATTAAAAAGAATCTGCGGGAGTGGGAAGAGTGTTTGCCACATGTTGAGTTTTCTTACAACAGGGTTGTGCATTCAACTCCTCAGCTTTGTCCTTTTGAGGTGGTGTATGGCTTCAAGCCATTGACACCACTTGATATGTTGCCTCTGGCGCTGCATGAGAGGGTTGATATGGAGGCATCAAAACGTGCTGATTATGTGTAGAAAATACATGAGAAGACTAGAGAGGCTATTGAGAAGAAAGGCAAGAACATTGCTACTGCAAGGAATCAAGCAAGGAAAGAAGTGTTGTTCGAGTCTGGAGATATGGTTTGGGTGCATCTACGCAAGGATAGATTTCCACTACTTCGCAAGTCCAAGTTGAAGCCACATGGTGCTAGTCCTTACAAAGTGCTAGCCAAAATTAATGATAATCCCTACTCAGTTGATATACCTACTGAGTAGTTTGGTGGTTCTAGCAACAACTTCAATGTTGCTGATTTGTCACCATATGCTAGAGAAGATATTGGAGCGTCGAGGTCGACGCCTTTTGAAGAGGGGGAGATGATGAGGACATCCCTACAATTACACCTACCCCATTTGCTAATGATGATGTTCCAATTGCAAAGAAAGATCAATCCAATGTGATAAGGATTGGACCAATCACAAGAGCTCGTGCTAAGCTACTAGAACAACAGGTGGACTTGTTTCTTAATGAACCTGGTGTTTTAATGAACAAGAATTTTATACTACCTAAGCCTTTGAATTATTGTATGATCAGGTACTTAGGAGAAGAAGGCGTAGCACGGAGCGAGGAGCTGAAGGAACATGGCGTGTTGATAAATGAAGAATGCGTGAGGGAGGAGAGGGAGGAAGCGCAAGAGGCTATTCAAGACAAAGATCAACCAAGTGAGCAAGTTCTCTGCCGCGGCAGAGAAACGCATCAGTTCTCTGCCACGGCAGGAAAACTGCTGAAAGTCTGCCACGACAAAACTTGTGGCCGAACCACTTTGTGTTCGGTTTGTATCTAGGTTGGGTGGACCCAACTAGGGTTCCCCCTTAGGCCGCCACCCCCTGAACTCATAAATAGATGGGGGAATCGTAGATTAGGGTCTTAGACCACGTTAAAATATTTTGGAGTTATTTCTTTCATAGAACCTCTAGAATTACTCTGTGTTCGAATTCTACAACTATAATTGAGTGTGATCTGTTGTTCCATTGGGAATTAGTAGATTGCATACTACTGTTCGTGGTCACGGTTGTGTGCGCAAGAGTGTGTTGTTGTGAATATCCTACTGATACGTCCAAAACGTATCTACTTTCCCGAACACTTTTGCTACTATTTCTCCTCTAAACTTGTGTGATTTGGATGGAACTAACGCGGACTGACGCTGTTTTCAACAGAATTGCATTGGTGTCTACTTTTTGTGTAGAAAATCAACTATCAGGAAAAAACCCGGAAAATATGCTGAAAAACTTATTTGACCAGAAGACTCCAGGAGCCAGAATACGAGACGGAGGGGTGCTGGGCCCAGGCCACACCACCTGGCCGCGCGGGCAAGCCCAGGATGCACCAGGGGGTGGTCTGGTCGCCCTAGACACCCCCTCGGTCTCCCTCTTTGCCTATAAGTTTCCTTTTGACCTAAAAACTCCATGGGGGGTTCAACGTTTTTCCAGAAGGAGTTCCGCTCTGCCGCCACCACCAGATTCCACGAAACAGCACTAGAAAGTCCGTTCTAGCACCCTGCCGGGACGGGGAATTGGAGGAGATCATCGCCATCATCGTCACCATCGCTTCTCCATCAACCATCCATGTTTCCCCCATCTATGAGTGAGTAATCCCTCGCTGTAGGCTATGGGGATGGTAGGGATTAGATGAGATCGTTCATGTAATGGCATCAGATTGTTAGTGCATGGTGCCTAGTATCTTCTATTAGTGCTTTATGACTTTGTTGCGACTTGTTATGCTTAATGCTTGTCACTAGGGCCCGAGTGACATGTTATTGATTCATTATGATAGTATTGTTTATGGTCTTATCTGCAAGTTGTATACACACATTGTTGTCCGAAACCAAAGGCCCCGAAGTGACAGAAATCGGGATAACCGGAGGGAATGGCTTTGATGTGAGGATCACATGTGTTCACGGAGTGTTAATGCTTTGCTCTGATGCTCTATTAAAAGGAGCACCTTAATTGCCAATAGTTCCCTTGAGGCCCCGCTGCAAACGGGCTGGCGGGACAAAAGATGTTGTGCAAGTTCTCATTGCGAGCACGTATGACTATATATGGAACACATGCCTAGGATTATCTAGTACTTGGATGCTTTATCTTATTTATCTGCAATTGCCCTATGTTCTGATTGCTATGTGAATTGTCTTGTCCATGCAACGCCCGTCGATCCATCCCTATGCCTACCGTACTGGAATCCTACTGTTTACTGCTATTGCTACTACTGTCTTTACTTTACTATTGCTACTGCAAAACTGTTGCTACTGATAAACTGTTGTGAGCACAATTGTTTCCAGGTGCAGCTGAATTGACAACTCAGTTGTTAAGGCTTATAAATATTCTTTGGCTCCCCTTGTGTCGAATCAATAAATTGAGTTTCACTTCCCTCGAAAATACTGCGATACACCCCCAATACTTGTGGGTCATCAAGACTATTTTCTGGCGTCGTTGCTGGGGAGCATAGCTTTATTTATCAAGTTCACTTGGATTCTCTATTGTTCGCTGCCATCCATCCATCATGGATAAGTCTCGTGATGGCAAGGTTCCTATTTTACCATCCACTACAAGAAGAGGTACGGTTCTAAACACCTCTGTTGCTCTTGATTCACCATCTGTTATGAGTAAGCTCGTTACACCACCACATACACATGCTACACACACTGCTACTACTGCTGAATCTGAAACTTCTGATGCTTATGATGCTGCTTCTACTGTGCTTGATAAGAGTGGTTCATTAGGTCCTTTCCTAGATGCTATGATTGCTAGAACTATAGCTAGAAATACTTAAACTCCTAATGAAGACACTACTACACCTGTTAGTTCTCCTGAGTCTAGTGAGAGTTATGATATTGAAGATGGTTATGTTGAGATGACCGATGAATTTATTAAAGAATGTAAAAACACCCATGATAGGAGCGCTGCTAAGAGTCTCCTTGAGAGGCATACTATTAGACCCAAATTGTCTCCTATTGCTAAGTTTGCTGCTTCTCCCATAAACGTTATAGATGATGATTATGATTTCTCTCTCGATCTATCTTACATAACTATTGTTGAGAAAGAACCTTTTGTGGGACTAAGAATGAAAGTGCGGTAACACATATGAATGAACTTTCTACCATGAGTGGCTTGTTTTCTAATGATATTAAGATGCATACTTACTTTATTGCTAAGATTTTCCCTTTCTCACTGAAAGGAGAAGCTAAAACTTGGTTTAGTAATTTACCTCCTGGATCTATTGATAGCCCTGATTGTTTGATTAGTACTTTCCTGCAGAAATATTTTCCTCCTAGTGCTAGACATGCTATTTTGCAGGAACTTTTTGATTTTAAACAGGGAGAAAAAGAGATATTGCCGGAATCTTGGGCAAGGTTTTGTGCTTTGATTCATGCACAGGCTGGAAGTCCATTACCTAAGAATGAGCTTCTTGATATATTTTATAATGGACTAACCGAAGAATCTAGGACATACCTAGATAGTTGTGTTGATTGTGTTTTCAGGAATAAGACTCCTAAGAAGCTGAGGAATTAATGGCTAAAATAAGTAAGAACTATGAAGATTGGACTCCTCCTGAACAAGCTATACCTAAAGTAATTGTACCTAAACCAACTATTCCGGTGCCTATTCCAACATCAAAGAAGAGGGGAGTTATTGAACTAAATGATGAAGTGATGAAGGAAGCTAAGAAATGTCTTAAGGAGAAGGGAATTTAAGCTGTAGATGTCAAGAATTTACCTCCTATAGAAGAATGATGTAAGCCTATTCCCTACTCATCCACTATTGAGGTACACTCTCTTCAACACTTTCATGAAGGTGATATCCCTTACTCTAAACCTCCTGATCAATGCTTAGAAGAATTCGATATCTTTATTGTTAAGCAAGATAATTTTAATAAAAGGGTGCAAAATCATCTAATGGAAAACACTAGAGCTATTGTTGAGTTGAAAGATATTGTGGAAAGAACCTCTAATGATGTTAAAATGATAGTTAAACACTTTCAAATGGTTCAAACTCAAATAGATCAACTCATTAAAGTGCAAAAAGACTTGCTAGTTAATGCTGCTAAAGAAAAACATGCTTATGAAATTAGAACTAGAAGTGGAGCTGCTACCCAGGATCCTCTATATCCCGAGGGGCATCCCAAAAGAATTGAGCAGGATTCTCAACAAGCTGAAAATAGTGGCTCTACTCATAAGAAAAGGAAAAAGAAACATAAAACTGTTGTAGAACCCTCTGAACCTGCTATAGATCCTAATAGTATATCTATCTCTGATGCTGAAACCGAAAGTGGTAATGAAGAAAATGAAGCTCCAAATGCAGAAAAAGTTGAAGAAGAACCTGAAAAGCACACTAAGAATACTAAATACGCTAAAGAAGATTTTTTGCTAAGAAACATGGTAGTGAAAGAGAACCTTGGGTCCAAAAACCTATGCCTTTCCCTGATAAGAAACACAAGTCAAAGGAAGATGAACATTATAATAAGTTTTGTGAGTGGATGAAACCTTTATTCCTGCAAATTCCTTTGATTGACGCTATTAAATTGCCTCCTTACTCAAAGTATATGAAGGATATTGTCTCGAATAAAAGGAAGATCCGTAATGAAGAAATTTCTACTTTGCTTGCTAATTATTCCTTCAATGGTAAGGTTCCAAAGAAACTTGGAGACCCAGGGATTCCAACTATCCCTTGCTCTATTAAGAATAGTTATGTTAAAACTGCTTTGTGTGATTTGGGAGCTGGAGTTAGTGTTATGCCTTTTTCTCTCTATAAGAGACTTCAACTTGAAAAATTAATACCAACTGATATATCTTTGCAAATGGCTGATAAATCCACCACTATTCTTGTTGGTATATGTGAGGATGTACCTGTTCAAGTGGCTCATAATTGCTTGATATTAACTAATTTTGTTGTGCTTGAAATGCCTGAAGATGATAATATGTCCATTATTCTTGGGAGACCTTTTCTGATGAGGGCAAACCTCTAGGGTGGCCCGATCTTCACGGATCTCATGGTCAAATCGATGGGAAAGCGAGGGGAAAGGGAGAAGGTAGCGGAAGCGGACACACACCTCGTGAAGAACACGATGAACACACGCAAAACACACACGATACAAGGCCGATTTCTCTCACCGGTGGCCACCGGTCCGATAAAATCCTCGCAAGGAAAGATCGGTCAACGTGCTCCCGTCAATCCCAAGCGGAGAGGGAAGAACACCTTGGAGAGGGTCTTGACGTCTTGGCAAAGGGACACCAATGCCAAGGCCTTGTACAACGAGGGAGGCGCGATGCAAACTCCAACGAGGTGGTGACGATAGTCGATCCCCTTTGGTAGAAGGGGATGAGGCAAAACTAGAGATTCCACAAAGGGGGTTGTCTTTAGTCTATCATCTATGACTCAGGGATACAATGAGGGGTGGGGGCTCTATTTATAGGCCAGCCACTAGTTCAGGGGTAGTTTGGGCATAAAACTAGGGTTTGGTGCGGAATAGAGGGGTACATGGGCCAAGGGCCTAGATGTTGGCACGCAGGCCCATGGCGTAGGCCGGACACTCCGGTGTTTAAGGGCCGGACACTCCGGTCAGGCCGGACACTCCGGGTCAAGTGGGCCGGACAGTCCAGGGTGGCTGGACACTCTGGGTAGTGTCCGGGTAGAGTCCGATGTAGCACACATAATTTCCATGCCAGGATGGGGCTGGGGTAGGCCGGACATTCCGGCTGGATCTGGCCGGACACTCCGGTTGGATTGGGGCGGACTCTCCGGGGCGATGACGGTAGAGACTCTGGTTCTGGAGCTTGCTGCTCCTTGTCCATCTTCTTGGTTGACTTGGGGACGATCTTGGGGACTTGGCGTTGTAGATGTAGCAGCGTCCGTAGGACAGGCCGCATCATTTTCTTAATACTGCAGGAGCTGTTATTAATTGTAATCGAGGAAAGGTGACCTTTAATGTTAATGACAAGGAACATACTGTCTATTTCCCCAAGAATATTGAAAGGACTTATGGTTTGAATTCAATTGAACATGTTGAGGGCATTCAAGTTGGAGAGATATATTGTCCCATACCAAGAGAAAAATTTGAAACTATTATCATTGGGACCATTGCTATCAAGGTTGAGGTATCAGAATCATTAGTGGAATACAAAGTTTTGTCTCATATGAAATTATTTTGGTAGCAAGACCTGATCAACCTTGTTAACAAAAGTATTTCATTGAGCAAAACAATGTTTTCACCGTGATTATCTCCGTTTACTTTTGTTCTATCTAGTTTAGTTTTGCTTTCGTTTAGTTTTCTTTTTGTTGTTAGTTGCTTGCATTTTAGAGTGTCTTAGAACTCCTGTAGTTCTAGCCTTGTTTTGTCTTTGCATCATTCCAAAAAAAAACTATCTGTCAGAAAATCATTCTTCTATACCTAAAAAATGCCCAAAAATAAAGTGTCTCAAAAAATTCCAGAAAATTCATATTAAATTTTTACGTGAAAAAAGGGGCAGAGGAGTACCTGGGAGATACATGGGGACCCACCAGGCAGGCTCACCACCTGGTGGCGCGGCCTGACCTGGGTGGCGCCATGCCACGGAGTGGGCCACACGTGGCCCCCCACTAACTCTGTTAAGGGAAAACCTCTAGGGTGGCCCGATCTTTCACGATTTCCTTTCAAATCGAGGGTGAAGTGTGGGGGAAGGAGGGAAGAATGAACACGACGAACACACGCACGAAGAACACGATGAATACACACACGCAAAACCACGATACACACCAATAGCTCACGCCGGCATTGACCGGTCCGGCGCAATCCCTAGGATCGGCGTCGGGCGGAGGACTCTCTCTCGAACCGGCACGACGAGATGGGAGACTTGGTGAGATCTTGACGTCTAGGCAAAGGGACTCCGATGCCTAGGCCTTGTACAACGCGGAGGCACGATGCAAACTCCAACGAGGTTTGGGGATATTGGTGCTCCTTAGTCAAGGAGCATGAGGCAAGAATTTGATAGATCCACAAAGGGGTTTCCACTAATTCCAATATCATGCCTAGGGTTTACAATGGATGTGGGGGTCTATATATAGGCCAGCCACTTAAACAGGGGTACTTTAGGAATAAAAGACAAGTTCTGTATGGACTAAGGGGTACATGGGCCGAAGGCCCAAAGGCCTTTTACAAGCCCGGCGACGGTCGGTCCGGAGACTCCGGTGTGGTAGTCCGGAGACTCTGGTCTGGACCGGAGACTTTGGTCGGTCTCCGGACCAGCCTCCGGAGGGGCAGTCAGATTGACCCTGAGCTCGGTTCTGGGGGCAGATCGGAGGTGGGACCGGAGACTCCGGTGTCTTCAGGTTGGAGACTTTGGCAGACCGGAGACTCCGGTCTGAGCAGCTCTAGCTTCACGCTCTGCTCCTTGTTCTCCATCCTTGGGTGCTTGGTGATGTGTCGAAGCTTCGTACCTGATGATGCATAGGGTAGTTGCATGAAGTAGCATGCCATCCAAGGAGGTATCAAATTGGCACGAGGAAAGGAGCGAGTTCACCTTAGCTTGTAGGAGTTTGGCTCGGGCACGAGTCATGGGTCCACTTAGGGGACTTGTTGGTGTAGATGTAGGAGCGTTCGTAGGACGGGCTGCATCAGCTCCCCCCTTGGGAAAGAGTCGTCCTCGACTCTTCATGGATATCATCTTGAACATCTCCATGGTAGGGTGAGAGATCCTTGACATTGAATGTACTTCTTGCAAGGTACTTGGAGGTCAGTATGTCGATGATGTAGGCGTTGTTGTTGATTCTTTTGAGGACCTTGAAGGGACCATCTCCTTTTGGCTTGAGCTTGGAGTCGCGTTCCTTGGGGAAGTGGTCTTTTCTTAGGTGTATCCACACAAGGTCACCTTCTTCAAAGATCATCTCCTTCTTGTCCTTGTTTAACCTTGAAGCTTGGCAAAGGACTTGTTGTTCGATAATAGCTCTTGTTTCTTCATGAAGTTTCTGCATAGCTTGTGCGCGTTTGTCGACGTCCATGTTTGTTCGCTCATGGAGAGGTAGTGGTAGGATGTCAAGTGCGGCGAGGGGCTCGAAAACATAGACGATCCTGAATGGATTCATCTTGGTTGTTGAGTGCTTGGCTCGATTGTAGGCGAACTCGGCGTGTGGAATACATTCCTCCCAATCCGTCAAGTTTTTCTTGATCAACACATGAAGGAGAGTTCCGAGGCTTCGGTTGACAACTTCGGTTTGGCCATCAATTTGAGGATGAGATGCGGATGAAAAGAGGAGCTTGACTCCGAGCTTGGCCATGAGGGTCTTCCATAAGTAGCTCATGAATTTGACGTCGCGGTCGGAGACGATTGTCCTTGGCACACTGTGAAGACGGACGATTTCCCTGAAAAATAGATTTGCAACATGTGAAGCATCGTCGGTCTTATGGCACGGTATGAAGTGTGCCATTTTGGAAAAAACGATCCACAACAACAAATATAGAATCATGACCATGCTTAGATCTAGGCAATCCTAACACGAAATCCATGCTAATGTCGAACCAAGGGGTATGAGGAATAGGCAATGGCATATAAAGACCATAAGGGTTAGCTTGCGACTTAGCTTGAACACATGTCGTGCATCGTTGAACGTAGCGCTCCACGTCACGCTTCATCTTGGGCCAAAAGTAGTGATTGGAGAGCATGTCCAATGTCTTGTCGAGACCAAAGTGACCCATAAGGCCTCCACCATGAGATTCTTGGAGGAGAAAAAGTTGAAGCGACGACTTCAGAATGCATAGCTTGTTTTCTTTAAATAGAAAGCCCTTATGGAAATAGAAATCATCAACTCCTTTGTCATTGGAGCACTTTGCAAAAATTGGTTCGAAGAACAGGTCGGAAGCATACAAAGATTTTATTTCCTCAAGACCCAACACGTTGATTTCAAGTCTCGTAAGAAGGCTTGTATGTTTGCGAGACAACGTGTCCGCAACTACATTATCTTTGCCCTTCTTATACTTGACAATGTATGGAAAAGACTCCATGAACTCAACCCACTTAGCGTGTCTCTTGCTCAAGTTAGCTTGGCCTTTCAGATATTTCAACGACTCGTGGTCGGAATGTATGATAAATTCCTTGGGCCAAAGGTAGTATTGCCAAACTTGAAGGACACGAACTAAGGCAAAAAGCTCTTTGTCATAAATCGCATAGTTAAGGCGACCACCATCAAGTTTCTCGCTATGGTAGGCTATAGGACATCCGTTTTGCATAAGGACTCCTCCAATGCCAATACCACTAGAATCACACTCTATCTCAAAAGTTTTTGTGAAATCCGGTAACGCAAGGAGAGGTGCTTCGGTGAGCCTCTTTTTGAGTTCGTCAAAAGCTTTTTGTTGTGTTTTGCCGCACAGGAAGGTGACATTCTTTTTCGTCAACTTGGTGAGAGGACAAGCAATAGTGGAAAAGTCTTTCACAAAGCGACGATAGAAACCGGCCAACCCATGAAAACTTCGGAGTTCACTCACATTTGTTGGGATGGGCCAATCTCGTATGTCCTTTACCTTGGAAACATCAACTTCAATTCCCTTCGAAGAAACGACAAATCCAAGAAAAATCAACTTGTATTTAGCAAAAGTGCACTTGGGAAGATTAGCATAAAGCTTTTCATGTCGAAGGATTTGCAAAACTTCCTTGATATGTGTTATATGGTCCTCAAGTGATTTGCTATAAAAAAGAATATCATCGAAATAGACAACAACACCTTTTCCAATGAGGGAATGCAAAATATGATTCATGAGATGCATGAAGGTAGATGGGACATTAGATAAACCAAAGGGCATAACCAACGATTCATAGAGACCAAGTTTGGTCTTGAAGGCGGTTTTCCACTCATCACCTTCAGCCATGCGTAATTGATGGTAACCACTACGAAGATCAATTTTCGAAAAAATAGTGTCTCCACACAACTCATCAAGCATGTCATCGAGACGTGGTATGGAATGTCGATAACACACGGTGATAGCATTGATTGGATGGCAGTCCATGCATAACCGTAACATATAATCCGTCTTTGGAACAAGAATCACGGGTACGGCACTTGGACTAGTACTAACTTGGATCAAACCTTTGGAGACGAGTTGGTTGATTTGACGTTCGATCTCCTTTGTCTCCTCCGGGTTCATGCGGTAAGCGGCGCGGATGGGAAGTGGTGCACCGGGGATGAGGTCAATTCGATGTTCTATGCTGCGAAGAGGAGGTAGTCCATGTGGAAGCTCTTCGGGGAACACATCCTTGAATTCCTGAAAACACTCATCAAAGATGGAGGAACATTGGTTAATTCATTAGTTCCTTGCGCTAGTCCCTTGCAAAGGAGGACATAGTGCAAGATGGATGGGTTGTTCCGAACATCTCTCATCTCACTTTTGGTGGCAAGGAGAACACTCTTAGTTTTTCCACTCAAGTTTGGCTTGTGGCTCTCACTCACTATGAGGTGGTTCTCTCTCTCACCGCTCTTCTCACAAGTAGGTGTTGTGCTTTGCGCCCTCGCTAAAGCCTTTGCATTGTCCGCAATTATTTGGCTAGGAGTCATCGGTTGCAAAACACATGTTTTGTTGAGCCATTTGAAGGTGTATAAATTGGTGTGACCATCATGTTGAGCAGCCTTGTCAAATTGCCATGGTCAACCAAGAAGCATGTGGCAAACTTTCATAGGAACCACATCACACTCCACCGTATCTTTGTAGGGACCAATGGCGAAGGAGACCGATACGGTATGCTTGATCTTCACGGACCCTTGGTCACTTAGCCATGGCACGTGGTAGGGGTGCTTGTGCGGATGGAGGGTGAGGTTTAGCTTCTCACACAACTCGGTGCTAGCAAGGTTGTGGCAACTCCCTCCACCAATGATCACCTTGATAGATTTGCCATTGATGCTAGCTCATGTTTGGAAGATATTGGAGCGTTGGTCTTCATGCTCTTGTGCTTGAGTGGTCAAGATCCTTGTGACGACAAGCGATGGACTTGCGTCATGTTCACACATGAGGAGTTCTTGCTCATCTTCCACTCGTTGCCTTGCCATTGCTTCCTTGACACGAGCATCAAACTCATCTTCACTCAAGTACTCTTCATCACCATTGTCATGGATGAACACGACTTTCTTGGTTCCACATTCGGCCGACTTGTGTCCTTTACCTCCACACTTGTAGCATTCACCGTTGAAAGGTGTATCACCCTTTGCTTGTTTGCCACTTGGGGGCAGTTTTCCTTGAGGAAGTGTGGGCTTGAAGGAAGGCTTGGAGGTACTTGAGGAGCTTCCATTGAAAGTTGTTGGTGTAGCGGTTGAAGCTTGCTTGTAGGTGAAGTACGTCTTGGGCTTGTTTTACTTGATATCCTCTTGCACTTGACGTTCAGCCTTTGTTGCGATGTGCACAAGCTCAACCATGGTGTTGTATGTTTGGAACTCGACGATGCGCTTGATTGGGTGATTCAAGCCAATAAGGAAACGTGACATTGTTTGCTCCATGCGCTCATCAATGTTGGCGCGAATCAAGTTGAGTTCCATTTCCTTGAAGTACTCTTCCACGGTCTTTGTCCCTTGACGAAGCGCTTGAAGGTTGTTGAAGAGGTCACGCGTGTAGTGTGCGGGGACGAACCGGGATCTCATGTGAGCCTTCATGTCATGCCAAGTTGTGATTGGTGGCTCTTGTCTTGCATCACGAGCAACTTGAACTTGTTCCCACCAAAGGTTGGCGTAATCATCAAACACTAGCGAAGCCATGGCGACCATCTTCTCGTTGCTATAGTTGTGCATGCGGAAGATCTTGTCGACTTTGAGTGCCCACGAGAGGTATTCTTTAGGGTCATTGGATCCGGTGAACTTGGGCATTGTGAACTTGATCTTGCCAAAAGTTTCTTCATCATTGTGGTCATTGCGACGAGCTTGGTGACCTTGTTGATGATCATGTAGTTGGGGAGGTGGAACTTGGTTCTCGCGTCCTTGTTGCAAAGCTTGCTCTTGGTATTGTTGTTGAGGAGCTTGCTCTTGCTCTTGGCGCGGTTGGTGACGTGGTTGAGGCGCTTGGGCCTCATGGTGGCGAGGGTGTGGAGCCTCTTGACGCGGTTGATGACGAAGAGGAGGCTCGTTCCTCGGTTGGTGATGTTGGTTAGGCACATGGGCCTCACGGCGAAGAACATGGTCATGAGCCTCTTGACGTGGTGGGCGTCGCTCAACTTGTATCACTTGACGCTCCAAGTTTTGTTGATGTGGAGGAGGCGCCTCGTGATGACCATGGTGTCAGTACGGTTGTTCATGATGTTGATGACGAGGAGGAGGATCTTGGAGAGCTTCACGTCGATGACGAGCTTGATTCTCCAAATTGGAGTCATCACTTGTTGTGTCAAGTATGTGTCGCGGTCGATGGTGGTAGACTTGTGGTTGCACTTGCGGTTGCGCTTGCGGTTCCTCTTGAGGTTGCTCTTGTTGGATCACTAGTGCCCTTGCATGATGACGGTGTGCTTCTTACCTTGCTCGTGGCCTTGAAGAGAGGTCACCATCATAGCTTGATGTTGCGGCGTGCCGTGGGGAAGGTACATAGTTTGAAGAGGTTCCATCTTCAACCACGGGGGCATCATTGCGTCTTGGAGCACTTGGATGTAGATCTTGTGGAAGAGGTGCATTACGACACGAAGAACTTGAAGAGCTTGATGCGCGTGAACGTGGCCTTGCCATGCCGTCGATGAGGCGTCGAAGATTGTCATTTGTTTCGGCGACTGAGCGTTGAAGTGCTTCATTTTGGTGGCCAAAGTTGTGATGCATTGCTTGCATTTGTCATTCGAGGCCGTCGAAGCCGTTGTCGATGTTCTTGAACTCGGCTTGCGTCTCGCCGAATTGTTCATCTTGTCGCGTCTCAAGGCCTTGGCAACGTTCACGGAACTCTTGGCGGACGATGAAGTGACTTGTGCGCGTCATGTACGGACCTTGATCTTCTTCTTGGGGAGGTGGTTGGATCGACTCACCGTGCCTATCCATCATGCAAGACACACAAGTATTGTATATGGAAGTGGAATATGGTGGTGTTAGCCTTGTACCTCACCTTGGAGATTGCACCAAACTAGAAACCACAAGTGAGAGCTATAAGCGTGCAAAGTGGAAATGCAAAGAAACTTACACTAAAAAAAAGAACTAACTCTCAAAAGCTTGTTGGTGGTAGGTTAGGATTGTGGGAAAGCCAAAGAACCAACCAAAAGAAAAGGGATAGTCAAATCTGGGTAAAATCCAACAAAACTCAAGTCAAAGGCGACGGTCAACAACTCAAAAGGGTGACGGGAACCTACGACTATATACACACACGTGGAGAAAGTTGGGATTGACACGACTATGAAAATGAGCAAACAAAATGTCCTAACGAAGACTAAGCTCATTGTCATGCCAATGCAAGGAGAGACTGTGGCTCGTTTGCAAAGAAGAAAAATGAGCAACAGATTTGTGCACTTGTCTTGGGCGCTCTTTTTTCTCTCTTGCTTACAAGCTTTGAGACTCTCTTTGGCAAGGGGAGACTATTTTACTTTTGCTTTTTCTTTGTATCTTTTTCTTTCTTTTGTGTATGTTTTTTTGCTCTCCCTTGATGCTACCTAGTCACACTTGATATTTCTCTTGCACTCTCACTATCCAAGGACAAATGCACAATGCTCAAGCAAACACAAGATGAGCCACTCTCATGGGATAGGTACACACAAAGGAAGATAGGGGTTAACAAGGTGACGCAAGTTATACCTTCGTTGGTGATGATGAACTTGGCGTCGGTGGTGCGGGATGATGTTTGTGGGCCATAGTGTCGATGAGCGCGGGGGTTGTCGATGCGGAAGCTTGTTGTTAGTTGACGACGCACACGGGCACAAACAAACAAGAAGAAATTAGCCAATGCAAGATTAGAGGCAAAACTGTCAAAATCAGGCGTCAGGATGGAGACTCTGGGGTTTCAGGCCAGAAACTCCGGTCCAGACCAGAGACTCCGGTGTGGGTAGGGCGGAGACTTCGGTGTAGGACGGATACTTCGGTGTGCAGGCCAGAGACTCCGGTCTGGAGTCAGATCACGAACTGCTCGTGTTCTTGAGCGGAAATCCACGCCTTGGGTCCTCAAATCCGCGAAAAATTGGCCAAATTGGGCTGGGAAAACACAGGATAAAGCTGGACCAACTCCTAAGACAAGGTTTGGTCATATCAAAACCACAAATAACACTCCAAATCAAGAGATCGATCCAAAGGCAAATATGGGCTGTTTTTTGGTGATTTTCGAATTTTTGGTGGATAGAAGAAAAAATTTGTGGGGGAAATCATGAGCAACGAAGCTCTTGATCTATGTTGAGGGCAAACCTCTAGGGTTGCCCGATCTTTCACGATTCCCTTTCAAATCGAGGGTGAAGTACGGAGGAAGGAGGGAAGGATGAACACGACGAACACACGCACGAAGAACACGATGAACACACACACGCAAAACCACGATACACACCAATAGCTCACGCCAGCAGTGACCGGTCCGGTGCAATCCCTAGGATCTGTGTCGGGCGGAGGACTCTCTCTCGAACCGGCACGACGAGATGGGAGACTTGGTGAGATCTTGACGTCTAGGCAAAGGGACTCCGATGCCTAGGCCTTGTACAACGCGGAGGCACGATGCAAACTCCAACGAGGTTTGGGGATATTGGTGCTCCTTAGTCAAGGAGCATGAGGCAAGAATTTGATAGATCCACAAAGTGGTTTCCACTAATTCCAATATCATGCCTAGGGTTTATAATGGATGTGGGGGTCTATATATAGGCCAGCCACTTAAACAGGGGTACTTTAGGAATAAAAGACAAGTTCTAGATGGACTAAGGGGTACATGGGCCGAAGGCCCAAAGGCCTTTTACATGCCTGGCGACGGTCGGTCCGGAGACTCCGGTGTGCAGGCCGGAGACTCCGGTCTGGACCGGAGACTCCGGTCGGTCTCCGGACCAGCCTCCGGAGGGGCAGTCATATTGACCCCGAGCTCGGTTCTGGGGGCAGACCGAAGGTGGGGCCGGAGACTCCGGTGTCTTTAGGCCGGAGACTTTGGCAGACCGGAGACTCCGGTCTGAGCAGCTCCAACTTCACGCTCTGCTCCTTGTTCTCCATCCTTGGGTGCTTGGTGATGTGTTGAAGCTTCGTACCTGATGATGCATAGGGTAGTTGCATGAAGTAGCATGCCATCCAAGGAGGTATCAAATTGTCACGAGGAAAGGAGCGAGTTCACCTTAGCTTGTAGGATTTTGGCTCGGGCACGAGTCATGGGTCCACTTGGTGGACTTGTTGGTGTAGATGTAAGAGCGTCCATAGGACGGGCTGCATCAAACTCTGTCACCTGCCACTTTCTTCTCTCCCCCGAGTAAGCTCCAGTTCATTGATCAAAATCGCGTTCTTGCTGTGCTTGCTCTCGATTTTTTCGATCTCCTTTCTCAGCCCATCTTTCATGCTGAAATTTGGAGCATTTGTTCCCTGGTATGTGACTCCTCCCCTTGTCCAAGTAGATTTGTGTTTAGTGGATTATATCTTGAATATTTTGCTGCTGTAGGTGACAAGTTATGAGAGCTTGTAAGCTTGTTTGATGCATAGAGATATAGTTTTGATGCATGTTTAGGCCTCTTACAAGTCCCTATGAGTAGAATCCTTCATTTTATTCACTTTGCAATCACTTGTTTAATAGGTGTTTAAATTTTAGAATACCAAGCATGAACAACCATACCTTTGGAGAGATATTTGAGAGGGATGCAGCTAGGAGGTCGAGGTCCTCAAGATCAGCCTCTCAGTTTAGGCCATCATAGAACGAAGATCTCATTGCAACTCGTATTGGGTAATGAACGAGACGATGGGGATGCTCACCCATCTACTTTTCCCTGTTTTACTTTCTTACAAGCTATGGGGATTCTTGATGATTTCTTGCTACCGATTGAGAGGGTTGGTTTGACCTCATATATGCAAGATGAGAGTGAGCAATACGCTATGCTCACCAAAACCTTTGTTGAGAGCTTCACGTTTACTAACACGCCCTATCAGTCAACTGTCTCTTTCAAAATTTATAATCTTCCCTTTACCATGCCATTGGAAAGATTTTGCAGTATTGTAGGTGTAAGCATGACAGGGACCGTGAAGAAAATTCAAGGACGACCCGCTGATTTGCTGGAGCTTTATAGAGGGGTGACCAATGATGATGACCGCGTGGCGCAACGTGCAAAGATAATAAACATCCAACTCCCTGCTCTTAGATACTTTGCATATTATCTTTCTACTAGCATACTTGGTAGGGAGAACACAAGTAATATCTCCAACTATCATTTAGCTTTCCTTGCAGCTGCGCTCAACAATGACACTCGGTACAATCTTGGCTCGCTTATTGCTCGCTGCCTAGCTGCTAGGGGGCCTATCTATGGGGGCATCATTGCCTCGCGTATGGTCAATGCATTAGGACTTTCAGTGGACCCCAATGATACTGTATTGGCACCACAAAGGCTGGACCTTGTTGCTATGGAAACTCATCACTTTGTCACTTCTGCTTCTGATTTGGACAGTCTAGTATATAGGATGCTGTTTACTGACGGGGATGAGAGGGAGATCCCTTTGCCACAGTCTTCTTTGTTTAGTGTTCACAGGAGAGCGTGGTCACGCTCTAAGGAGGAGGTGGACTAGCAGCTTCGCTTGATGGGTTTCCACGAGCAGCACCAGGAGGATGTACCCTCCTATGAGTACTCCGCACACTACGGATGGACGTATTCGAGCTCGCACCAGGACGAGGGTACCTCCTTGTCATACTACGGTGACACGTCATCCTAGCCGGCTTGGGATTGATACCCACTTAGGCCAAAAGGCTAAGCTTGGGGGGAGGTACGCCGGCATCGCACTCATCTCCCTATCATGTTGTGTTAGTACTTTTTATATTCATGTTTCGTTCTCTTTCTAGTTTTTGTTCTTTCTTTGCTTTTGCTTTCTAAAACACAAAAAGACCAAAAATATTTCTGTTGTTTTTCTTTGGTTTGCTTCTTTTTCTTTTTGCCTTGGTTTGTTTTTCCCTTTTTGCTTTGTTTGAACTATTCGAAAAACCCAAAAAGATTTTGCTTTGCTTGTTTTTCCTTTTTGGTTCTTGTTTTAAAAATCGAAAACAACAAAAATATTTGTCGTTCTACTTTGGTTTTGTGAGTTTGCTACAGGGTTCAACAGTCCTCAGTGGATATTGGTTTCATATTATTATTTAAGCCACACAAGTGAAGAGCAATAATGAGGATTAATGACAACTTGAGGCGTGGTAAGAGGCTGGTAACGAACTCTATTTGTTTTCATTTTTGTACATATACTCATCACTGTGGGCATGCTTAGTCTGTTCGTGTAAGGTGTATGTTATCTTTGGATGCTTAGTAGTTCTTGCTTTCATATGATTAGTTCCATCTTGCTAATAGTTTGTAGCATGTCTTATGAATGTTTGCTTGCATTACTCTATTCATAACTTGGTATGACACCGTGGTATCCTCCTCTGAATGTTTCATTTGAATTGACTTGGCACATGCTCATGTATGCACATGACTGAAATAATCAGTTAAGCCTCGATGAATTATTTTGCCTTGAGGATCTTGAATCACTTTCATGCCATGATTAGTCCTGTTTTGTTGCAAGCATGATTATGACAGCTATTGCTCTCTCGTTTGTCGCTCCCTTACTATTGCTAGCCTTCACTTTCACTGAGTATGTTTTACTCATGTTTCCAACTCCCTAAAACCAAATATTGCCAAAGTGTCCACCAGACCTACCTATTAGCATCATTTGCTACTTCCGTGCATATTCAATATGCCTTGTTTTCTTCCGAATAAAATGTTTGCTTGTTATGAGAAAGTTAGTTAGTAAAGCTTTCACGAACTTGATGGCACACTTTATTTTCTTGCATTTAATAAACCTGAACCATTGCGTCCTTCTTTGTTGCATATATGCTTGCGCTTTATAAGTTGAAGTTAGCAGAACCATGTATCATGGGGAACGCTTTCAACATTGCACTGGTACTTAGTACCTCGTTGATATCATGTTCTTTTGCTTATGGATCCCGGCGGTGTGAAATAAAAGTGGAACTTGTGAGATCATGGAGTTTGTATGTATGTTAGATAAATGCCTGGGCCGCTAGCCTAAGCCATGACTAATCATGGTGGAAACTTGCAGCATAACCATAATGAGCATTCTATGAAGCATCCTCAGCAAAAACCTATGCACATAGTAAATAAAAAGATCGCTGAGATGCTCATTGTGTGCTTGCCTTGTCATTTTGATTATGGGATAGCTCCTATATCATGTGCAAGGGGTACCCCGTTGGCGGTTCTCTATGATACATATATACTTACAATGACAAGAGCTTACTCATGACTGAAGTTGAGTAGCATGAGGATCGGTCTTCGTAAGTAAGGGGCATGAGACTTCGATTTATAACTTGTCAAGCATATCCTCTTAGTTGTAATACTTTAACCTTAACCATTTAAAGATGCTTATGATAGGGGCAATGAGAGCTCAAAGCTAACGAGTACCATACTTTCAGCATTTGGAAGCCTTTCAAATTATTCAAAACCTTTTCATTTCCTTGTTGAGTCTCCATTTATTCTATGAGCACCTTCTTGAGAGCATAGTTGTCATTCTTTGTGCTTGTCTCAAAACTTGATTATTTGTGTTATGACTTTGATGCTTGTATGTTTGACATCTTTACTTCTCGTCTTCACCTGAACTTCAGAGGTGCCTTAGATCAAAGGCAAGTGAGATACCACTCTATCATACCTTTTTATGAGCATTGTAATGTTGCTTATGTTTATGATTCATGCTACTTATTATTTTTGAGTTGGAATCTTTTCATAGCTTGCAATGCCTATTAAGTAAACTTAGTTGCATACTCCTTATTATGAATTGTCTAAGTAGTTGATCACATGCTGAGAATATATACATCATATGAAGCAAATGTGTTTGTGAAAGTTCTTTTATCGCACTCAGTTTTCAACTGAATTGCTTGAGGACAAGAAATAAGCTAAGCTTGGGGGGAGTCCAAAACGTATCTACTTTCCCGAACACTTTTGCTACTATTTCTCCTCTAAACTTGTGTGATTTGGATGCAACTAACGTGGACTGACGCTGTTTTTAGCAGAATTGCATTGGTGTCTACTTTTAGTGCAGAAAATCAACTATCAGGAAAAATCCCAGAAAATATGCCGAAAAACCTATTTCACCAGAAGACTCCAGGAGCCAAAATACGAGACGGAGGGGTGCTGGGCCCAGGCCACAACACCTGGCCGCGTGGGCAAGCCCAGGCCGCGCCAGGGGGTGGTCTGGCCGCCCCAGACACCCCCTCGGTCTCCCTCTTCACCTATAAGTTGCCTTCTGACCTAAAAACTCAGTGGGGGTTCGACCTTTTTCCAGAAGGAGTTCCACTCCGCCGCCACCACCAGATTCCATGAAACAGCACCAGAAACTCCATTCTGGCACCCTGCCGGGACGGGGAATTGGAGGAGATCATCGCCATCATCGTCACCATCGCTTCTTCATCGACCATCCATGTTTCCCCCATCTATGATTGAGTAATCCCCCGCTGTAGGCTATGAGGATTGTCCAAACAGCAAGGTAATGTTTGTTAATGAACAAGGTGAAGTAGAGAGTGGAGATGAGGCTGATGACGATGATGTTTATGATGGCGAGGATGGTGCCGATGCTTATCCTAAGCGTGTGCCAACTATTGTCGTATCTTCACGTATACTTAGTGTGCAACCTATTGATGAATCTCAGCGTTGCAACTTGTTCCAAACAAAAGCTCTAGTTGGACCTAACAAAGTGATGTGGCCCGTCCTACGGATGCTCCTACATCTACACCACCGAGTCCCCCAAGTGGACCGATGACCCGCGCCCAAGCCAAGGTCCTCCAAGATAAGGTTAATTCGCTCCTCGCATCATGTGACTTTGACATACACCTGGATGGCTTGCTACTTCATACCTCTACTCTGTGCATCATCAGGTACAAACCCCCGCCGCATCGACCCACGAGCCCTGAAGCAGCAGCTGAGCTGAAGCTACCTGAGCCGAAGTGTCCGACCGAATCAAGCCGGAGTGTCCGGCGTAGCTGGAGTGTCCGGCAGGACTCGGCCGGAGTGTCCGGTCTGCCCCAGCCCCAACCTGGCGTGGACATTCAGATGGCCAGTTCGGACACTCCCCGGACTCTACCCGGAGTGTCCGGCTACCCTGGACTGTCCATCCGTTCTGACCCGGACTGTCCGACCTGAAGATGGGCATGCGAGCCTAGCTGGGCGCTATGGCCCATGTACCCCTCTACTTCGCCCAGAACTCTACTTTAATGCCTGAATTACCCCTGAACTTGTGGTTGGCCTATATATAGTCCCCCACCTCCTTTGTAAACCCTAGGCATGATATTGGAATTAGTGGAAACCCCTTTGTGGATCTATCTAATTCTTGCCTCATGCTCCTTGACTAAGGAGCACCAATATCCCCAAACCTCGTTGGAGTTTGCATCGTGCCTCCGTGTTGTACAAGTCCTAGGCATTGGTGTTCCTTTGCCTAGACGTCAAGATCTCACCGAGTCTCCCATCTCGCCGTGCCGGTTCGAGAGAGAGTCCTCCGCCCGACGCCGATCCTAGGGATTGCGCCGGACCGGTCACCGTCGGCGTGAGCTATTGGTGTGTATCGTGGTTTTGTGTGTGTGTGTTCTTCTTGTTTTTCGTGCGTGTGTTCGTCGTGTACATCCTACCCTCCTCTCCCCGCACTCCATCCTCGATTTGAAAGGGAATCGTGAAAGATCGGGCCACCCTAGAGGTTTGCCCTCAACATATTGGTATCAAGAGCTTTGTTGCTCACGATTTACCCCACAAATTTTTCTTCTATCCACAAAAAATTCGAAAATCCCCAAAAAACAGCCCATATTTGCCTTTGGATCGATCTCTTGATTTGGAGTGTTATTTGTGGTTTTGATCCAACCAAACCTTCTCTAAGGAGTTGGTCCAGATTTATCCTGCGTTTTTCCAGCCCGATTTGGCCAGTTTTTCGCGGATTTGAGGCCCGAAGGCGAGGATTTCCACTCAAGAACACGAGCAGGAAACCCGTGCCAGAGTGTCCGGCCGAACCAGACCAGAGTGTACGGCAAGACTGGAGTGTCCGGCCCAGACAGACCGGAGTGTCCGGCTGTAACGCCAGTTTTGATAGTTTTGCCTCATTTTTCGCATTGGCTAATCTCCTTTGTTTCCTCGTGTCCCGTGTGCGCGTCAACAACTACCAGCAAGCTTCCGCATCATCAAATTTCGCGCTCATTGACACCACAGACCACGAACATCATCCCGCACCACCGACACCAAGTTCATCCTCAAAGAAGGTATAACTTGCGTCACCTTGTTAACCCCCATCTTCCTTTGTGTGTACCTATCCCATGAGAGTGGCTCATCTTGTGTTTGCTTGAGCATTGTGCATTTGTCCTTGGATAATGAGAGTGCAAGAGCAATATCAAGTGCGACTAGGTAGCATCAAGGGAGAGCAAAAAAATAGAAAAAGATACAAAGAAAAAGCAAAAGAAAAATAGTCTCCCCTTGCAAAAGAGAGTCTCAAAGCTTGTAAGCAAGAGAGAAAGAAGAGCGCCCAAGGCAAGTGCACAAATCCGTTGCTCACTTTTCCTCTTTGCAAACGAGCCACGGTCTCTCCTTGCATTGGCACGGCAACGAGCTTAGTCTTTGTTAGGACATTTTGTTTACTCATTTTCATAGTCGTGTCAATCCCAACTTTCTCCACATGTATGTACATAGTCATAGGTTCCCGTCACCCTTTTGAGTTGTTGACCTTCTCC
The DNA here is from genome assembly GCA_910589775.1 of Avena eriantha. Classification (NCBI taxonomy): domain Eukaryota; kingdom Viridiplantae; phylum Streptophyta; class Magnoliopsida; order Poales; family Poaceae; genus Avena; species Avena eriantha. The sequence continues at coordinate 277,271,563 of OU342741.1, forward strand.
TTTGACTTGAGTTTTGTTGGATTTTACCCACATTTGACTATCCCTTTTCTTTTGGTTGGTTCTTTGGCTTTCCACAATCCTAACCTACCACCAACAAGCTTTTGAGAGTTAGTTCTTTCTTTAGTGTGAGTTTTCTTTGCAAGTCCACTTTGCACGCTTATAGCTCTCACTTGTGGTTTCTAGTTTGGTGCAATCCCCAAGGTGAGGTACAAGGCTAACACCACCATATTCCACTTCCATATACAATACTTGTGTGTTTTGCATGATGGATAGGCACGGTGAGTCGAGCCAACCACCTCCCCAAGAAGAAGATCAAGGTCCGTACATGACGCGTGCAAGTCACTTCATCGTCCGCCAAGAGTTTCGTGAACGTTGCCAAGCCCTTGAGACGCGACAAGATGAACAATTTGGCGAGACGCAAGCCGGGTTCAAGAACATCAACAACCGCTTCGATGGCCTCGAAAGGCAAATGCTCGCAGTGCATCACAACTTCGGCCACCAAAATGAAGCGCTTCAACGCTCCGTTGCCGAAACAAATGACAATCTTCGACGCCTCATCGACGGAATGGCAAGAACGTGTTCACGTGCTTCAAGCTCTTCAAGTTCTTTGTGTCGTCATCCACTCCTTCAACATGATCTACATCCAAGTGCTCCAAGACTCAATAATGCCCCCGTGGTTGAAGATGGAACCTCTTCGAACTATGTACCTTCCCCACGGCACGCCACAACGTCAAGCTATGATGGTGACCTCTCTTCAAGGCCACGAGCAAGGCAAGAAGCACACCGTCATCACGCAAGGGCACTAGTGATCCAACAAGAGCAACCACAAGAGGAACCGCAAGTGCAACCACAAGTGCAACCGCAAGTCTACGACCATCGACCGCGACACATACTTGACACAACAAGTGATGACTCCAATTTGGAGAATCAAGGTCGTCATCGACGTGAAGCTCTCCAAGATCCTCCTCGTCGTCATAAATGTCATGAACGTCCGTACCGACACCATGGTCATCACGAGGCGCCTCCTCCACATCAACAAAACTTGGAGTGTCAAGTGATACAAGTTGAGCTATGCCCAGCACGTCAAGAGGCTCATGACCATGTTCTTCGCAGTGAGGCCCATGTGCCTAACCAACGTCACCAACCAAGGAACGGGCCTCCTCTTCGTCATCAACCGCATCAACGGGCTCCACACCCTCGCCACCATGAGGCTCAAGATCAATGGATCCAATGGCCCCGAAGAATACCTCTCGTGGGCACTCAAAGTCGACAAGATCTTCCGCATGCACAACTATAGCAACGAGAAGATGGTCGCCATGGCTTTGCTTGAGTTTGATGATTACGCCAACCTTTGGTGGGAACAAGTTCAAGTTGCTCGTGATGCAAGACAAGAGCCGCCAATCACAACTTGGCATGACATGAAGGCTCATATGAGATCCCGCTTTGTCCCCGCGCACTACACGCGTGACCTCTTCAACAACCTTCAAGCGCTTCGTAAAGGGACAAAGACCATGGAAGAGTATTTTAAGGAAATGGAACTCAACTTGATTCGCACCAACATTGATTAATGCATGGAGCAAACAATGGAACGTTTCCTTATTGGCTTGAATCACCCAATCAAGCGCATCGTCGAGTTCCAAACATACAACAACATGGTTGAGCTTGTGCACATCGCAACAAAGGCTGAACGTCAAGTGCAAGAGGATATCAAGTACAACAAGCCCAAGACATACTTCACCTACAAGCAAGCTTCAACCGCTACACCAACAACTTTCAATGGTAGCTCCTCAAGTACCTCCAAGCCTTCCTTCAAGCCCACACTTCCTGAAGGAAAACTGCCCCCAAGTGGCAAGCAAGCAAAGAGTGATACACCTTTCAACGGTGAATGATACAAGTGTGGAGGTAAAGGACACAAGTCAGCCGAATGCGGAAACAAGAAAGTCTTGTTCATCCATGACAATGGTGATGAAGAGTACTTGAGTGAAGATGAGTTTGATGCCCGTGTCAAGGAAGCAATGGCAAGGCAACGAGTGGAAGATGATCAAGAACTCCTCATGTGTGAACATGACGCAAGTCCATCGCTTGTCGTCACAGGGATCTTGACCACTCAAGCACAAGAGCATAAAGACCAACACTCCAATATCTTCCAACACGAGCCGGCATCATTGGAAAATCTATCAAGGTGATCATTGACGGAGGGAGTGGCCACAATCTTGCTAGCACCGAGTTGTGTGAGAAGCTCAACCTCACCCTCCATCCGCACAAGCACCCCTAACACGTGCAATGGCTAAGTGACCAAGGGTCCGTGAAGATCAACCATACCGTATCGGTCTCCTTCGCCATTGGTCCTTACAAAGATACGGTGGAGTGTGATGTGGTTCCTATGACAGTTTGCCACATGCTTCTTGGTCGACCATGGCAATTTGACAAGGCTGCTCAACATGATGGTCGCACCAATATATACACCTTCAAATGGCTCAACAAAACATGTGTTTTGCAACCAATGACTCCCAGCCAAATAATTGCGGATAATGCAAAGGCTTTAGCGAGGGCGCAAAGCACAACACCTACTTGTGAGAAGAGCGGTGAGAGAGAGAACCACCTCATAGTGAGTGAGAGCCACAAGCTAAACTCGAGTGAAAAAACTAAGAGTGTTCTCCTTGCCACCAAAAGTGAGATGAGAGATGTTCGGAACAACCCATTCATCTTGCACTATGTCCTCCTTTGCAAGGGACTAGTGTAAGGAACTAATGAATTAACCAATGTTCCTCCATCTTTGATGAGTGTTTTGCAGGAATTCAAGGATGTGTTCCCCGAAGAGCTTCCACATGGACTACCTCCTCTTCGCGGCATTGAACATCGCATTGACCTCATCCCCGGTGCACCACTTCCCAACCGTGCCGCTTACCGCACGAACCTGGAGGAGTCAAAGGAGATCGAACGTCAAATCAACCAACTCGTCTCCAACGGGTTTATCCAAGTTAGCACTAGTCCAAGTGCCGTACCCGTGATTCTTGTTCCAAAGATGGATGATACGTTACAGATATTCATGGACTGCCATCCAATCAATGCTATCACCGTGCGTTATCGACATCCCATACCACCTCTCGATAATATGCTTGATGAGTTGTGTGGAGCCACTATTTTTTCAAAAATTGATCTTCGTAGTGGTTACCATCAAATACGCATGGCTGAAGGTGATGAGTGGAAAACCGCCTTCAAGACCAAACTTGGTCTCTATGAATGGTTGGTTATGCCCTTTGGTTTGTTTAATGCCCCATCCACCTTCATGCGCCTCATGAATCATATTTTGCGTTCCCTCATTGGAAAAAGTGTTGTTGTCTATTTCGATGATATTCTTGTTTATAGCAAATCACTTGAGGACCATATAACACATGTCAAGAAAGTTTTGCAAATCCTTCGACATGAAAAGCTTTATGGTAATCTTCCCAAGTGCACTTTTGCTAAAGACAAGTTGATTTTTCTTGGATTTGTCGTTTCTTCGAAAGGAATTGAAGTTGATGTTTCAAAGGTCAAGGACATACGAGATTGGCCCATCCCAAGAAATGTGAGTGAACTCCGAAGTTTTCATGTGTTGGCCGGTTTCTATCGTCGCTTTGTGAAAGACTTTTCCACTATTGCTTGTCCTCTCACCAAGTTGACGAAAAAGAATGTCACCTTCCTGTGCGGCAAAGCACAACAAAAAGCTTTTGACGAACTCAAAAAGAGGCTCACCGAAGCACCTCTCCTTGCGTTACCGGATTTCACAAAAACTTTTGAGATAGAGTGTGATGCTAGTGGTATTGGCATTGGAGGAGTCCTTATGCAAAACGGATGTCCTATAGCCTACCATAGCGAGAAACTTGATGGTGGTCGCCTTAACTATGCGATTTATGACAAAGAGCTTTTTGCCTTAGTTCGTGTCCTTCAAGTTTGGCAATACTACCTTTGGCCCAAGGAATTTATCATACATTCCGACCACGAGTCGTTGAAATATCTCAAAGGCCAAGCTAACTTGAGCAAGAGACACGCTAAGTGGGTTGAGTTCATGGAGTATTTTCCGTACATAGTCAAGTTTAAGAAGGGCAAAAATAATGTAGTTGCGGACACATTGTCTCGCAAACATTCAAGCCTTCTTACGAGACTTGAAATCAACGTGTTGGGTCTTGAGGAAATAAAATCTTTGTATGCTTCCGATCCATTCTTTGAACCAATTTTCGCAAAGTGCTCCAATGACAAAGGAGTTGATGATTTCTATTTGCATAAGGGCTTTCTTTTTAAACAAAACAAGCTATGCATTCCGAAGTCGTCGCTTCAACTTTTGCTTCTCCAAGAATCTCATGGTAGAGGCCTTATGGGTCACTTTGGTCGCGACAAGACATTGGACATGCTCTCTAATCACTACTTTTGGCCCAAGATGAAGCGTGACATGGAGCGCTACGTTCAACGATGCACGACATGTGTTCAAGCTAAGCCGCAAGCTAATCCCTATGGTCTTTATATGCCATTGCCTATTCCTCATACACCTTGGTCCGACATTAGCATGGATTTCGTGTTAGGATTGCCTAGATCTAAGCATGGTCATGATTCTATATTTGTTGTTGTGGATCGTTTTTCCAAGATGGCACACTTCATACCGTGCCATAAGACTGACGATGCTTCACATGTTGCAAATCTGTTTTTCAGGGAAATCGTCCGTCTTCACGGTGTGCCAAGGACAATCGTCTCCGACCGCGACGTCAAATTCATGAGCTACTTGTGGAAGACCGTCATGGCCAAGCTCGGCGTCAAGCTCCTCTTTTCATCCACATCACATCCTAAAACTGATGGCCAAACCGAAGTTGTCAACCGAAGCCTCGGAACTCTCCTTCGTGTGTTGATCAAGAAAAACTTGAAGGATTGGGAGGAATGCATCCCACATGCCGAGTTCGCCTACAATCGAGCCAAGCACTCAACAGCCAAGATGAGTCCATTCATGATCGTCTGTGGTTTCGAGCCTCTCACCGCGCTCGACATCCTACCACTACCTCTCCATGAGCGCACAAACATGGATGTCGAGAAGCGCGCACAAGCTATGAAGAAGCTTCATGAAGAAACAAGAGCAACTATCGAACAACAAGTCCTTCGCAAAGCTTCAAGGTTAAATAAGGACAAGAAGGAGATGATATTTGAAGAAGGTGACCTTGTGTGGATACACCTAAGCAAGGACCGCTTCCCCAAGGATCGTGACTCCAAGCTCAAGCCAAGAGGAGATGGTCCCTTCAAGGTCCTCAAAAGAATCAACAACAACGCCTACATCATCGACATACCGACCTCCAAGTACCTTGCAAGCAATACATTCAATGTCAAGGATCTCTCACCCTACCATGGAGATGTTCAAGATGATATCCATGAAGAGTCGAGGACGACTCTTTCCCAAGGGGGGAGCTGATGCGGCCTGTCCTACGGACGCTCATACATCTACACCATCGAGTCCCCCAAGTGGATCGATGACCCGTGCCCGAGCCAAGCTCCTCCAAGATAAGGTGAATTCGCTCCTCGCATCATGTGACTTTGACATACACCTGGATGGCTTGCTACTTCATACCTCTACTCTGTGCATCATCAGGTACAAACCCCCGCCGCATCGACCCACGAGCCCTGAAGCAGCAGCTGAGCTGAAGCTACCTGAGCCGAAGTGTCCGACCGAATCAAGCCGGAGTGTCCGGCGTAGCTGGAGTGTCCGGCAGGACTCGGCCGGAGTGTCCGGTCTGCCCCAGCCCCAACCTGGCGTGGACATTCAGATGGCCAGTTCGGACACTCCCCGGACTCTACCCGGAGTGTCCGGCTACCCTGGACTGTCCATCCGTTCTGACCCGGACTGTCCGACCTGAAGATGGGCATGCGAGCCTAGCTGGGCGCTATGGCCCATGTACCCCTCTACTTTGCCCAGAACTCTACTTTAATGCCTAAATTAGCCCTGAACTTGTGGTTGGCCTATATATAGTCCCCCACCTCCTTTGTAAACCCTAGGCATGATATTGGAATTAGTGGAAACCCCTTTATGGATCTATCTAATTCTTGCCTCATGCTCCTTGACTAAGGAGCACCAATATCCCCAAACCTCGCTGGAGTTTGCATCGTGCCTCCACGTTGTACAAGGCCTAGGCATCAGTGTCCCTTTGCCTAGACGTCAAGATCTCACTGAGTCTCCCATCTCCCTGTGCCGGTTTGAGAGAGAGTCCTCCGCCCGACGCCGATCCTAGGGATTGCGGCGGACCGGTCACCGCCGGCATGAGCTATTAGTGTGTATCGTGGTTTTGCATGTGTGTCTTCATCGCGTTCTTCGTGCGTGCGTTCGTCGTGTTCATCCTCCCCTCCTCTCCCCGCACTCCATCCTCGATTTAAAAGGGAATCGTGAAAGATCGGACCACCCTAGAGGTTTGCCCTCAACACTATATGCTAATCTTCCCAAGTGTACTTGTGCTAAAGACAAGTTGATTTTTCTTGGATTTTTATTTTCTTCGAAGGGCATTGAAGTTGATGTTTCCAAGGTAAAAGACATACAAGATTAGCCTATTCCCACAAATGTGGGTGAACTCCGAAGTCTTCATGGGTTCACCGGTTTCTATCGTTGCTTTGTGAAAGACTTTTCTAACATTGCTTGTCCTCTCAACGAGTTTACCAAAAAGAATGTCACCTTCGTGTGGTGCAAAGCACAACAAAAAGCTTTTGATGAACTTAAAAGAGGCTCACTGAAGCACCCCTTTGTGGATCTATCTAGTTCTTGCATCATGCTCCTTGACTAAGGAGCACCAATATCCCCAAACCTCGTTGGAGTTTGCATCGTGCCTCCGCGTTGTACAAGGCCTAGGCATCGGTGTTCCTTTGCCTACACATCAAGATATCACCGAGTCTCCCATCTCGTCGTGCCGTTTCGAGAGAGAGTCCTCCGCCCGACGCCGATCCTAGGGATTGCGCCGGACCAGTCACCGCCGGCGTGAGCTATTGGTGTGTATCGTGGTTTTGTGTGTGTGTGTGTTCTTCGCGTTCTTCGTGCGTGCGTTCATCGTGTTCAACCTCCCCTCCTATCCCCACACTCCATCCTTGATTTGAAAGGAAATCGTGAAAGATCGGGCCAACCTAGATGTTTGCCCTCAACACAAAGCTTGCAAGGTCATTATTGATGGAGGTAGCTGCGGAAATCTTGCAAGTAAGGAACTATGTGCCAAGCTGAATTTGACATATTTACCTCATCCGAAGCCATACTACATACAATGGTTGAGCAACAATGGTGAGATGAAGGTAAATCATATGGTACGTGTGAATTTTCAAATAGGGACATACAAAGATTCTATTGACTTTGATGTGGTTCGTATGACTGTTTGCCATCTTTTATTGGGTCGGCCTTGGCTTTATGATCTCCATGTGCAACAAAATGGCCGAGCCAATACGTATCACTTGGAATTCAAAGGGAAGAAGATTACTATGCAGCCAATGACACCACAAGACATTGTGAATGATTCTCGCCAGAAGATAGAGGTGAATTTGAAGGAAGATCCCATAGCTCGGCGAGATTGTGTGACAACTGTTCCTGATGTAATCGAGCCTAAATTGAGTGATATAACAAAAAGTGAGAGAGTGCATGGTTTATTGATATTAGGCACCAAGGAAGGTATGAGAGAATTTCGTGAGGATCCTATAGCCATGCCACTTGTGCTCATGTATAAGGGCGAGGTATTGAGTTCTAACGACATGACCCCTGTTTCTCTTGGTGTCTCTTCTGTTTTGTAGGATTTTGGGGATGTGTTTCCAGAAGATGTACCCGCAGGTTTGCCTCTATTGCGTGGTATTGAACATCAAATTGACTTGATCCCTGGTGCCACACTTCCCAACTGTGCACCCTACAGGACAAATCCCGAGGAAACTAAGGAAATACAGAAGCAAGTACAAGCGTTGCTGGATAAAGGGTACATTCGTGTTTCTCTTAGCCCTTGTGTTGTTCCTGTTATTTTAGTGCCTAAGAAAGATAGTACATGGCGCATGTGTGTAGACTATAGAGCGATTAATAACATCACTATTCGATATTGTCATCCTATTCCACCCTTAGAAGATATGCTAGATGAATTGAGCGGTGCTGCTGTTTTCTCTAAGATTGACTTGCATAGTGGGTATCATCAAATTAGGATGAAAGAAGGGGATGAGTGGAAAACTGCTTTCAAAACGAAATTTGGCTTGTATGAGTGGTTAGTCATGCCGTTTGGTCTTACTAATGCACCTAGTACATTTATGCGATTAATGAATCATGTTTTGAGAGATTTTATTGGTCGTTTTGTGGTTGTTTACTTTGATGATATACTTATCTACAGCCACAACGTAACTGGACATTTCACTCATATTCGACGAGTTTTGCAAGTGTTGCGTGATAATAAATTGTATGCTAATCTTGAGAAGTGCACATTTGCAAAAGATAAGCTCATTTTTCCGGGATTTGTTGTATCTAAGAATGGGGTAGAGGTAGATCAATCTAAAATTGAATCAATTCAGAATTGGCCTACCCCATGAATGTAAGTCAAGTGCGTAGTTTCCACGGCTTTGCTGGTTTCTATAGGCGCTTTGTGAAAGATTTTAGAACCATTGCCGCACCTTTGAATGATTTGACAAAGAAAGGTGTTCCTTTTGTATGGGGTGCGACCCAAGACATTGCTATTGATACATTGAAACGTTTGCTTACTTCTGGACCATTACTTGCATTACCTGATTTTTTGAAGAAATTTGAAGTTGTGATGCTAGTGGTATAGGTACTGGTGGCGATATGATGCAAGAGGGTCGCCCTATAGCTTATTTTTCTAAGAAATTGACTGGTTCTTGTCTGAATTATCCTATCTATGATAAAGAATTGTATGCACTTGTTAGAGTACTTGAGGTTTGACAACATTATTTGTGGCCAAAGGAATTCGTCATACATTCTGATCATGAAGCAATGAAATACTTGAAAGCTTAATCAAACTTGCATGGAAGATTAGCTAAATGGGTTGAGTTTATTGAGTCTTTTCCTTACATCATTAAATATAAGAAGGGAAAAGAGAATGTCGTTGCTGATGCTCTGCCTAGGAAAAACACGCTATTAACCAACTTGATGTTAAAATTCCTGGAATAGAAAGTATTTGTGCACTTTATGCAACTGATCATGATTTTGCTGAACCATATTGTTTGTGTGCTCTTAGAAACGCATGGGATAAGTATCATATACATGATGGATATTTGCTTCGAGCTAACAAACTATGTATTCCAGAATCATCGTTGCGTTTATTCTTAGTGCAGGAATCACATGCTGGTGGTTTGATGGGTCACTTTGGGCTTGAGAAGACATTGCTCATGCTTGCTAATCACTTTTATTGGCCCAATATGAGGCGTGATGTGTACAGATTTGTGAGCCGTTGCATTACATGCCACAAGTCCAAATCAAAGTTGAAGCCTCATGGTTTGTATACACCTCTCTCTGAACCTACTACTCCATGGGAACACATTAGTATGGATTTTGTGCTAGGTCTACCTAAAACTCAGAGAGGTCATGATTCTATATTTGTGGTAGTGGATAGGTTCTCTAAAATGGCTCATTTTATTGCATGCCACAAAAGCGACAATGCGTCGCATGTTGCTAACATGTTATTAGGGACATCGTGAGACTACATGGAGTACCCAAGACGGTTGTTTCTGACCATGATGTGAAGTTCATGAGCTACTTTTGGAAGACCTTATGGGGGAAGCTAGGAACGAAGTTGTTGTTCAGTACTACATGTCATCCCCAAATAGATGGTCAAACGGAGGTGGTGAATCGAACATTGTCACAACTGCTGAGGACCATGATTAAAAAGAATCTGCAGGAGTGGGAAGAGTGTTTGCCACATGTTGAGTTTGCATACAACAGGGTTGTGCATTCAACTACTCAGCTTTGTCCTTTTGTGGTGGTGTATGGTTTCAAGCCATTGATGCCACTTGATTTGGTGCCTCTTCCATTACATGAGAGAGTTGATATGGACGCATCAAAACATGCTGAATACGTGAAGAAGATTCATGAGAAGACTCGAGAGGCAATTGAGAAGAAAGGTGAGAACATTGCTGCTGCAAGGAATCAAGAAAGGAAGGAAGTGTTGTTCAAGCCTAGTGACATGGTTTGGGTGCATCTACGCAAGGATAGATTTCCACTACTTCGCAAGTCCAAGTTGAAGCCACGTGGTGCTGGTCCTTACAAGGTGTTAGCCAAAATTAATGATAACGCCTACTCGGTTGATATACCTATTGAGGAGTTTGGTGGAGTTTGCAACAACTTCAACGTTGCTGACTTGTCACCATATGCTGGAGCAGACCTTGGAGCGTCGTGGTCGATGCTTTTTGAAGGGGGAGATGATGAGGACATCCCTACAATTAAACCTATCCCAATGACTACTGAAGATGCTCCAACTGTTGCAAGAAAGGATCAGTCCAATGGGATTAGAATTGGACCTATTACAAGAGCTCGTGCTAAGCTACTTGAACAACAGGTGAATTTACTCCTAAACGAATCTGGTACTTTGATTGATGAGAACTTTATACTTCCTAAGTTTATGCATTTATGTATGATCAAGTTCGTTGGAGAAACAAGCATAGCGCGAGGAGGAGAAATGGCTACAAGAGAAGCCCAACATGATGATCGCCCAAGGATGCGCGAGGGAGGAGCGGGAGGAAGGCGCAAGAGGAGATCATCAAGAACAATAAGGAGGAGTCGAAGACCCCCGGATAATCTAGCCCCACACCCCGGATAATCCGGCCCACCTCAAGAAAATCGGCTAAGGCCTTCGGCGTGATGTTCTGTCCCGGGGCGGACATTTGACCAGACTTTTCCCCTGGAAAATCCAGCCCCCGAATAATCTGGCCCACTTAGCCTGGATAAACCGGCCCTGGAGGTTTCTGTCCGATCCGTCCGTACCAGTTTGTAACACCCTCGAATCGGCCCTATGCAAGTTTTAGCGCTTCCTGCCAAACCCGCATAGAAACGATTCAAGGACGCCCACCAGGCACTTGCGTGCGGGTGGAGAACGAAGTAATAACATTACACAATAGTCCACGATGGAACCCACAGAAACATATATATATATATATATATATATATACAGCAGCGACTCACTGAGTCAAGAATACAGATATACAGTACAAAGATCCAAATCACCTTGAAAATGATACAACATCCGAGTACGGATAAGAAGCAAATTGAGCTAAGAGCCCTGAAGAATAACCAATGGCGTCCATAACCCTGCCCAGGCCAAGCCGGAAGGGTAACCCTACTAACAACGTCGATCTCAAACCTGCTAAAAAAAGGGGTGCTGATAAAGGGTAAAGGAAAAAGAGGAGCATCAGTACTGAGGCCAGTACACGACGAGGCTAGAATTCGGCGGCTCTCGCCTACATAGGTATGGTGGACTGAAGCGGCAGCGCAGCATGCACTAAACAACCTATAGAGACTTGGTACAACTGTCGGCTATTAGAGAGAGATAAGAAAGACCTATTCAGAACCACCTGATACTAACACCAATCATACCCATCCTGGCATTTCCCCCTCGAGACCAAACGAGGAAGTCAAACCGAGGAACTCACACAGTTGGTAGTTTTATTCATTGCATTATAGTTGAAGCACTTACTAGTCAGATATAGATATCATGAGTCACCCTGATAGCATAAGTAGTGGGCAGTTTTAGTTAACCATTCAGTTGTAGTTGCAGTACTTACTAGTCAGATACAATTAGCATGTGACATCCCAAACCCAGCAGTTGTTGGCACTTTTATTTCTTCCATTGGAGTTGCGATACTTACTAGGCAGGTATAACATGACACGATACACCCCAGTTCCACCAGTTGTTGGCACTTTTATTATCCATTCCATTGTAGTAAAGCTGATTACTAGTCACATATTAAGTCAAATTTATAGCACTACTTTAGTTATGCTTGTCTATGATCGAGATACTGTGCTCCAAGTCGTCCATAACCGTGGACACAGCTTTCAGAAAGATTTACCCTGCAGGGGTGCACAAATAGCAACACACACACAATCGTACAGCAACACACACACGATCGTGCACAAATAGCAACACACACACGGTCAATACCGCGAAAACATTCCACATTCCTAAACAGTACAGGTGCTCCACGCACAATCGTAAATAAAGCAGTAAAGCATGGCATAAGTATAGGATAGTAATAAAGCCCAAAACTAGTTTGTGGCCCCAAGAAATAATGTGTGAATCAAGCTCAAGCGAAGGGGGATCCATAGAGTCTCCCGTATGTGGATAGTGCGAATAGTCAAGGAACAGGTATCAAGTACTCGGGGTCCTACGGGACACAAGTGAGCATGATAAACCAAATAACAGATATTGCCCACCGGTGCCTCTTTCATTAGTTATCCCAGCAATTTAATAGTTGTATTTAAAGTCATGATCCTCTCCACCGTAAAGCATATGACAACATTCCAACAACTGTGTGGTACTTCACGACACGGGATCGCACCTGAGCAAGCGACTACGACTCGCAAGACCATCTATCTACCAAACAACAGGTTATAGGAGGTGTCCAAGGCAATATAAAGGATGCACAGAATATATCTAGTACGGAACACTAAACCATCGCGACACGGATAGCAATAGATCAACAGGAGGAAATAAAGACTATAAATGCAAAATAGGTAGAAAGGGGGAGATGCTCGCCTGGGAAACATAGACGAATATTCATCTCCGAAGAACTTGTCGATACTCGCATCCACTCAACGGCCTAATCCGCAAAGAACCAAAGCACGAAAAGAAACACCGGATGCACTATTTAATACTACGGCAGAAGATCGGGCATGATACATGTATGATGGATGACATGGCAAATACGCGATGCGACTAGGCAATATTAAGCGGTACCGGGTTCCGACATTTAATTATAAGGTTCATGTTATTTAGGTACCCCGCAATTTATAGGTTGTCTTAGCAAGGCAAAACATGGCATCAGTTCACTACACAATTTAAATGGAGTCTATATAAGACTAGAATAGCCTGCATATAGCCTCCATATTTAATTATTAGGTGAATCGACATAATACCCCCAAACCACACAATATGTATGCGACATGAACCATTTAATATGCAACAATTGATAATGTCATATTATAACAATAGGGGTCTCGGATGGAAAAGGGGTCTCACATCAGGGGACTCAGAAGGTTCAGGGGATCGATCTTCGGGGGATCGAGTCCGGGTTTCGGATCCACGAAGGAGGTCATGGGGTTCCGTGTCGGAGGTCTTGACGTCTGGGAGGAAGAACATGGAGTGCCAAAAGGTCCGGGTTCCATCATCAGATCTGGGAACAAGGCCTTCGGTTTTTCCATGTGGGCGATCTTGACGTCCGTGTAGAAGACCTTCGGTCATCGGATCCGTGAAGGCGTACTCGGATCTCGGCGTCTTCGGGTCCGTGAGGTAGGTCTTGAGGTTTAGGTCCAGTGTCGTTGAACTTGTCGTTGGCGAAGGAGGACTTGCGTATGTGGTCTTCTGGTACTGCATCACGATCTTTAGGTGTCAAACTTTCTTCGATGGGCTGACTAAGATCTTGTCGATACAAACTTGGACTGCATGTTCTCTGGTTTGGGGTTTTAGCAGCCCAACACCACTCTCCAACAAACAAATAACAGGGACACCTGGGCAGGGACCTGCGAGGCTTTGAGGGGCACCAGGTCGTAGTACGGAGCGACGCACGCGCGCTAGAGGGTGTCGAGGCAAGGCCACGCGGGGACGGTGTGCGCGTCCCTGGCGGCGGCGGTGGCCTGCAGGACAGGGGCTTGGGGAAGGCGTCAGGGCTCTGGCCAGTGCGATCTTGATGCGGGGCAGCCGGGAGCGGAGATCTGTGGGGCCGCATGGCGAGCGACGGACGATGAGGGGCACGTAGTGGCGGCGCAAGGCTTGCTGGCCGGGGAGGGCCTAACTCGGGGATGAGGCAGACTTGAACGGCGGAGGTCGTTGCGGTGCCGATAGGAGGCGGAGTCGCATGCGCGACGACGAGCACAGGCAGACGGCGGCGGTTGTCTGCGAGGCAGAATGGAGGCGGGGCCCGGCGAGATCGGGTCGGTTAACGGCAGCAGGAGATCAAGCGCGGGACGGGTGTCGAGGCACCAGAGGTCGAGGTCGTGCGGGAGGGCGGCTGGTGGAGATAAGAACGACGACGGCAGGGCCGGCTCAACGGGAAGGCGGCTGCTGGCGTCGCCGGCGCGAAGGATGGCCAGAGGAGATGGTGACAGGGCCGCGTAGGGCCCGGGCTCTTGCTGCACGGGGCGGAGCAGCGAGGTTGGGGATGGAGGCGGCAACACGGGGTGAGCAGAGGTGGGGTTCGAGAGCGGGGCTAGGCGGGGATGGGGTTGCGGACGGGGAGGGGATCGTGGGGCGCGTCGGTGGGAGCGAGGTGGGGCCGGGGTATGACGAGGTGGTCGGCAGGTGTGGGCGGCACGTCTCGCGCGCTGTGTGCTCTGGTACTGTGCACGGCTGCGGTAGTGTGTGCGTGTTGTGTGTGTGTGCTCGTGCGCCGGTGAGAGTCGTGACAGGGAGGGGTGTGGCCGGCATTGGGGTGGGGTGTTGGTTAGCTAGGGTTTGGGGCCGGTAGGGATTAGGGTTTCTTTTGGGCCGGGTGGTAGGCGGTTTGGCTAGTTGGGCCTCTGGCCTGAGCGGCTGGACTGCCTCCCCGGACAAAATCTTTTATTTTTGTTAGATTACTATTTGATTTTAAAAGCCTTTCGTAAATAGTATTTAGACAAAACAAAATATCGGGAAGGACCGGGTTTTGTTTGGAATAAAGATAGGGGATATTTAGAAAACAAAGATAGGCTTTTAGAAAATAGTTTTAGACAAACATATGCATGCAGACATGAAGATGCTCAAATGCAATGTGGCATGATGACATGAGCATGCACTCATGATGATGCGCAAAAAATAAAACAACAAACAATTTTCTAGTAGTGGTTTTAGCGGGGTGCTACACAGTTCGTGTCAGTCATGTTTTCGTTTCGTGTCGTTTCGACGTTCCAGCCGCCATATAAGCCCTGGAACGCCCTCTAGATTAGGTTAGACCATGTTAAAACTATTTTGGAGTTGTTTGTTTCAAAGAACCTCTGGAATTACCTTGTGATCAATTTATACTACTGCAATTGAGTGTGATCTGTTGTTCCATCAGGAATTAGTAGATTGCAAACTACCGTTCGTGGTCAATGGCTACGTGTGCAAGAGCGTGGTGTTGTGAATATCCTACAGGGTTCGAGAGCTGTTGCATTGGCAGCAGGGTTTGAGCGGGAGAGTTCATAGCTACAGGCTAGTTATCTATCATCCACCATCATCACCGCCATCCGCTTACTGAGAAGATCGGGCCACCCCATATCACTTGGCGCCATCCTCCTGCCGCGGCAGGGAATCGGCCAAAATCCTGCCATGGCAGAGATCCTCTTCTTATTTCCTCTACCGCAGCTTGATTACTTCTTCCTCAGCTCCTTGGCCTTCCTCATACCTTATCAAACATAGATGCAAAGATTTAGGTAGTATAAAATTCTCAGTAGACAATATTTCAGAACCAACTAAGAAGGAATTCACCTGTTGCTTTACCAGCTTGGCTCTAGGTCTTGTAATAGGTCCAATTCTAATTTCATTAGTGTCTTTAATCTTTGCATCATCATCTTCATTGAATAATGGAAGAATGTTAGAGATGTCCTCATCATCCCCCCCCTTCAAAAGGCGTCGACCCTGACGCGTCAACATCTTCTTCTTCATAGGGTGTCAAATCGGACACATTGAAAGAATTACTGACACCAAACTCCTCAATACGTAAATGTATCTTGTAGGAATTGTCATTTATCTTGGCAAGAACCTTGTAAGGACCAGCATCCCGAGGAAGTAGCTCTGACTTACGCTTCTCTGGATATCTATTGTTATGGGGTAACCCCGTGGGTGGCCCGATCTTCATGGATCTCGTGGTCAAATCGATGGGAAAGCGTGGGGAAGGGAGAAGGTAGCGGAAGCGGACACACACCTCACGAAGAACACGATGAACACACGCAAAACACACACAATACAAGGCCGATTGCTCTCACCGGTGGCCACAGGTCCGATAGAATCCACACAAGGAAAGATCGGTCAATGTGCTCCCTCGATCCCACGCGGAGAGGGAAGAACACCTTGGAGAGGGTCTTGACGTCTTGGCAAAGGGACACCGATGCCAAGGCCTTGTACAACGAGGGAGGTGCGATGCAAACTCCAACGAGGTGGTGATGATAGTCGATCCCCTTTGGTAGAAGGGGATGAGGTAAAACTAGAGATTCCACAAAGGGGTATTCTTTAGTCTATCATCTATGCCTCGGGTTACATGAGGGGGTGGGGGCACTATATATAGGCCAACCACTAGTTCAAGGGTACTTTAGGAATAAAAGGGGAAAGTTTGGGCGGACTAAGAGGTACATGGGCCAAAGGCCCAGCTGGCGGCGCGTAGGCCCATACGCTCAGGATGGAGACTCCGGTGTGGGGTTCGGAGACTCCGGTGTGGGCCGGAGACTCCGGTGTGGGCCGGAGACTCCGGTCTGTCTCTGGTGTCGTCTCCAGAGGGGCCTTCTAGCTGTCCTCAAGCTCGATCTAGGGGTCAGTCCGGAGATGGGTCCGGAGACTCCGGGGTCTATAGGCCAGAGACTCCGGTGTCTTCAGGTCGGAGACTCCGATGTGGCCGGAGACTTCGGTGTGGCTGGAGACTCCGGTGTGGCTGGAGACTCCGGTGTGGCCAGAGACTCTGGTGCTCCAGCTGCTGCTTCTTCTGTCTTCTCTTCCGAGACTCCGGCTTGTTGGGCTTGGTGCTCCAGGCTTCCTCCCATGCCTCTGTACTTGTTGGTGTGAACCTATCATTGATATGGGACGGAGTGTGAAGTAGTATACCATTCAAGAGGGTTGGAAGTAGGTTCGCATAGAGGAACGGATTCACCTTTGGAGTCCATGACGACTTGGCATAAGTTGGAGACCATGATGTGGTAACGACCGAAGGTCGGGCCATATCATCTCCCCTCCCTTCAAAAAGAGTCACCCTCGACTCTACACGCTTATCACAAAGTAGAAGATGTCGAGAGACCTTCTTGATCCTGGGGTTCACCATATAGTCGACCTCAGGAAGATTGAATTGACAACACCTCAATGTTCCTTCACTTTCCATGAAGCCTACAAAGCTCACAACAAAAGCGAAGCAACACTCAAAGTGTAGCCAATTCATGAAGATAATAGCATGAGTCCTCAAGTAGAGTGAAGTCACCTTATGGTGTAGAGATAGCTCGTTGAAGGGCAGCCATAGGTAACTCTCTACGGTTCGACTTGTCAACTATTTGTCCATAGAGGTTGACGCGTAAGCAATTGTACCTTCACACAACAAAGACCAAGCAACATATGTTTGTGTGTGATAGAGGAGCATGCCATTTGTGGCATGTCCATTCTTGTTCACAACACTATTAGCACAACTCAAGTATAGCAAATGGGATGCATATGCAAGGTCCAAGTGCATGGAATTGTTTGAACTCCATCCAAATGTGGGAACTCAAAAACTCCATAAAGCGTCTTAGTGTGGCATTCAAAGCAATTGACTAAGATATAGATCAACATCTTTGATGCAAGAGTAGGAGAATTCGGCAAAAACACATGCGGAAGAACATCCAAAACAACATTATTATGTGTGCAAGCCAACCATTGGAAAGAACAATTGTTCAATATATTGGATGCCATACACATATCATCAAAGCCAAAATCATGGGGGTATGAGTATCGCAAGCGGAAGCAAAAACAACATGTTTGCAAACAAACCATATGAAAGAGCAAGTAGTCCTTATGTTTGTTGCAACAACAATACGAGAGACTTGGAAGCTCTCATGACAATACATGCTCATAATGGCATTATGGTTGCACACAAAGCATCGGAAAGAGAAATTGTTCAATATTTTTGTGGCAACACACAAAGCATCAATATCCAATAGCAACGAAACATGATTGTCACAAGGTGAAAGAATACCATCAACATGCTTGCAAGCCAACCATAGGAAAGAGCAATTTATCAACATGGAAGATGCAAACCATGCAAAAGGTATCAGAGCTGGGTTCGATCTTGAACTCGCTTGGGGGATGCTCTCTAGAGATCTTTTTGTCAACTCGTGCTCAACCGAGGTTGACATTCTTGTGCGGGTACCTACACACATCAAACACAAAAGGAAGAATGTGTATGCATGGTAGAGAAATACATCATCCATCATCACATATCTCTTCTTGTGCACATCACCATTAGTGTCAAGCAAGTGTAACATAGGTGCATGGTGAGTATGCAAGTGGGGAACATGCTTATCATGGCATTTACCAAAATCTCCAAAATTTGAGAGAGCTATGGGGGCCATCTCAATATAAACCATATGCGAATTACTGTTGCAAGCAAAACAAGTGAAAGAGCAATTATTTAACTTATTGCAAGCAACGGGAGAGATTGTAAAACATTCATGACAAAGCATGGTTCGAGGGGTACCATTGGTAACATCATTGCAAGAAAAACATTGTAAAGAGAAATTGTTCAACAAAGTGCAAGCAATGATATCATCAACGTAACGTTTAGAGCATGACATGTTTATGGCAACATCATCAGAATCAAATAATTTCACATGCTCAACATTATGCAATGGTAAAGTATCACATGGAAATATCAATGTAGCATATGTGATATCACAAACATCATCCATTGCATGCCAATCATCACAAGTCATCATGTCCACTAGTGGGATCATGGCATCATCAACACCCGTATTCTTACCTTGTTCATACCTCTCATATGAAGTGGGTGTTGTGGTAGTATTGGCCTCCATGTAGGCGACTTCTTCTTCTTGCATGGGGATGGCATCATCTTCATCCACCATGTACATCTTCTCGGTTGGAGGCATCATCATCTCCAAGCTTGGCACTTCTTGATTCATTGAACCTAGCACATCATGATATAACACACTAGAGGTAGAGGGTAAGTCGTTAGAAGTCAAAGTGGTCTCACATGACCTATCAACTACCACTCTCAACTCACTCGATGTATCACTCATGCCCTCAAAGTGGAAGCACTCAATCTCACATATGGTGGAGTCACTCATCGCACTCTTGTTTTCACTCAAGTGGGCTAAGTGGCTCTCATGCTCACATGGGATTGGTACCACATCATCACTCAAGCATATCGGGGTAGGCTTGGTTCTCTCAACTCCATGCGCCTCCTTTGGTGAAGGGAAACTCCCATGCTCACCATTCTTGACCTTGTCGTCTCCATCTTGCACCTCGGCTTGTGTAGTCCTCTTGACGTACTCTTCCAACTTGGCGAAGTAGAGGTCTTCGTCCTCCTCGTCCATGAGGTTACATGCGTCATGTCGGATGTCAAGTCTTGGTGTTGAAGCTTGATGGCGTGGAGGAGAGCTTGCTCTTGGTGCCATTTTGGTGGTGGCACGAGTAGTTGAAGGTGCCTTATGATGGTGTCGATGGAGGTCATTAGCGTGCCTTGCCAAAGGTTGATGTAGATGGCGCACTTGGTCATCCACATGATGCTCGCGACGATGCGCCTTATCCTTGGCACTCTTCTTTTGATGGTTGTGCCTTCTTGAGCTTGGTTGAGCATTATGGATGGTGCTGAACATGTATTCTTCGTCTGCATGGCGAAGATGCCTTGAACGACGTCTTGTATCCTCTTGATGTTGGCGATGATCTCTAGAGGATGTATGTCGATGAAGATTCTTGCTTCGTGGTGCCTCTTTGGGAAGATGATGTTTGGGCGCCACTCTTCTTAGAGTAGATGGCACTTGATGCCTTGGATGTAGATGCACTTGACGCCTTGGAGATGGTGGCGCTTGACGTCTTGGAGGTGATGGCTCTCGTCGCCTTGGAGATGGCTCTCATCGCCTTGGATATGGTAGTGCATGACGCCATGTAGGTGGTGGCGCTTGACACCTTGGAGGTGGATCATCGAAGTAGGTGGTGCCCTTTGGTGTGGCACGCTTGGCCTTGAAGGTCATGGTTTCTTGATGATGCATCTCCACTAACTTGGCGTATTAGTCCTCCATCTCCAAGCGGTGGAGGTATTCTTCATGGCTCATGGAAGAGCTCTCGAAGTTGGAGATGTTCTCCATGTCATGCATGCTTGGTGAGGCGTCGTCATTGTAGCACTCAAAGTCGTCCATGCTTGGGGAGTCATTGTTGATGTCGTACTCCATATCACCCAAGCATGTGGAGCCATTGTCGGTGTAGTGCTCCATGCATGAGGAGCCATTGTCGATGTAGAGCTCCAATTCCTCCATGCTTGTGGAGCCATAGTTGATGACGTGCTCCATGTCTTCCATGCATGTGGAGCCGTCATAGGTGCAATGCTCCGGGTCCTCAAAGCATGCGGAGCCATTGTCAGTGTAGTGCTCCATGATGTCCTCTATACTTGTGGAGTAGTAGTCGTGGTGGCTCATCATGGATTCTTCATAGATATCCTCCTCGGTTCCGGAGTCCCTAGACATGATTCACAAGACCAAGTGGTGTATATGGAAGTTGTAGGGGGGTTAGGGATGCAACATCAAACCTTACTTTACCTTGGAGATAGTATCGTGCAAGTGGCAACACTTGAGAGCAATCAAAACCAAGCTAAGTGAAGTTCACGGAACACCAAAACCAACTAACCACTAAAAAACACACACACAAGGCTTATGGTGGATAGGTATGGAAGGTGGCGTGTCCAAAAACAATCCGAAATCAAGATATTGTAATGGCAAGTAAAGAACCACGATGATCACAAAGCAAAACAAGTCAATCCACAAGAAGGAATATATACAAGGAAACACACACGCTGGGATAAATGGGACTTGTGTGACGGAGAAAGTGAGCTAAGAACCAAATGATTACCTAGCGAAGACTATAAGCTCGTGTCGCACAAGTGCAAGGAGAGACGCTAGTTCGATTGCAATAAATTGGTGGGCTACAAGATATGCACAATAAGTACCACCTATTTGATGTTCATCGAGCTTGCGCTTCCTATTGTATGAGGCACTTGTTTCTTTCTTTCTTTTTTTCTTTTTCTTTTTCTATATTTTTTTCTCTTTTTCTTTTCTTTTTCACTTGCCCCTTCCTTGTGCCAACAACTATACAAGATAACTATATGAGATAGCGCTCTCACAACTTTTGCTCAGAATTCTACAAGGTATCAAAAGTGCATAGCCCAAGCAATCATAGGAGTAACTAGTCTCAATAGGTGTTTATTGAACGCAAAGATAGTGTAGCTCACAAAGGGATGCAAGTGGGGAGAAGTCGCGGAATTTTTATACCTTTCGTCGCTGATCTTCACCCTTTATTGGTGGATTCTGCCTTGCTCACGGAGATGATGATGCATAGCTCTTTCTTCTCTTCAAAACGAGCTAAAGAACACCAAAATCCGAGTTCGTATGCAAAAGTTATGCTCAAAACGGTGAAACAGATTGCTGTCAGCAGTGGGGGGTGGAGACTTTGCCAGAAACTCCGGTCTGGACCGGAATCTCCGGTCTGGGGGCCGGAATCTCCGGTCTGGGCCGGAGTCTCCGGTCCGGAGGTTCCAGGACGTTCCAGAACACGAACGGGACGAGTTTTAGCGGAAAAACTCGACCCAAAACCTCAAATTGGTGGGGGAAAACAAGGAACTAGGCCACGGAAACGCAAGGGAACGCAGATCAACAAGTTTAGCAAGTAATACACAGATCAAAACCTACCAAAACACACTCAAATCACAGATCGTTCCAAAACACGAATTGGGGCTATTTTTGGTGGAATTTTCGAATTTATGGGGAAAAAGACCAAATCGAGGAGAAATCCGTGGCAACCAAAAGCTGCTGATACCAGATGTTATGGGGTAACCCCGTGGGTGGCCCGATCTTCACGGATCTTGTGGTCAAATCAATGGGAAAGCGAGGGCAAAGGGAGAAGTAGTGGAAGCAGACGCACACCTCGCGAAGAACACGATGAACACATGCAAAACACACACGATAAAAGGCCGGTTGCTCTCACCGGTGGCCACCGGTCCGATGGAATCCTCGCAAGGAAAGATCGGTCAACGTGCTCCCTCGATCCCACGCGGAGAGGGAAGAACACCTTGGAGAGGGTCTTGACGTCTTGGCAAAGGGACACCGATGCCAAGGCCTTGTACAACGAGGGAGGCGCGATGCAAACTCCAACGAGGTGGTGACGATAGTCGATCCCCCTTGGTAGAAGGGGATGAGGCAAAACTAGATATTCCACAAAGGGGGTTTTCTTTAGTCTATCATCTATGCCTCGGGTTACATGAGGGGGTGGGGGCACTATATATAGGCCAGCCACTAGTTCAAGGGTACTTTAGGAATAAAGGGGAAAGTCTGGGTGGACTAAGGGGTACATGGGGTGGCACCCAGGCCCATACGCTTAGGCTGAAGACTCCAGTGTGGGATCCGGAGACTCCGGTGTGGGCCGAAGACTCCGGTCTGTCTCCGGTGTTGTCTCCGGAGGGGCCTTCTGGCTGTCCTCAAGCTTGATCTGGGGGTTAGTCCGGAGATGGGTCCGGAGACTCTGGGGTCTGCAGGCCAGAGACTCCGGTGTCTTCAGGCCGAAGACTCCGGTGTGGCTGGAGACTCCGGTGTGGCCGGAGACTCCGGTGCTCCAGCTGTTGCTTCTTCCGTCTTCTCTTCCGAGACTCCGTCTTGTTGGGCTTGGTGCTCCAGCCTTCCTCCCATGCCTCTGTACTTGTTGGTGTGAACCTATCATTGATATGGGACGGAGTATGAAGTAGTATACCATTCAAGAGGGTAGGAAGGAGGTTCGCATAGAGGAACGGATTCACCTTTGGAGTCCATGATGACTTGGCAGAAGTTAGAGACCATGATGTGGTAACGACCGAAGGTCGGGCCACATCATCTATCCTTGCGAAAATGAACCCAAACCACGTCCCCTGGCTGAAATAGCACCTCCTTTCGCTTCTTATTGACGCAACTAGCATTGTCCTTGCCCTTCTTCTCAATAGCTTCTTTTGTCTTCACGTGTATCTTCTTCACAAAATCTGCCCTCTTGGTAGCCTCCATATTTTCTCTTTCTTGAATAGGAAGAGGCAACAAATCTAGTGGTGTGATGGGTTTGAATCCATGCACCAGCTCAATAGGGCACAACTGCGTGGTAGAGTGTACAACCCTGTTATATGCAAACTCGACATGGGGCAAGCAATCATCCTAAACACGCAGATTCTTCTTGTTCATAGATCGCAACAATTGTGATAATGTGCGATTCACCACCTCTGTTTGTCCATCCGTTTGGGGATGACAAGTAGTGCTGAATAATAATTTTGTTCCTAGTTTACCCCAAAGCGTCTTCCAAAAATAGCTCATAAACTTCACATCACGGTCAGAAACAATTGTCCTTGGTACTCCATGTAAGCGCACAATGTCCCTGAAAAACAGATTAGCAACATGCGACGCATCGTCGCTCTTGTGGCAGGCAATAAAATGTGCCATCTTAGAAAAACGATCCACTACCACAAATATAGAATCATGTCCTCTCCTAGTTCTAGGAAATCCTAATACAAAATCCATGCTAATATCTTCCCATGGATTAGTAGGTGCAGGTAGAGGAGTATACAAACCATGAGGCTTCAACTTCGCCTTGGAAGTGTTGCAAGTAATGCAACGTTTGACAAATCTGTC
This sequence comes from Avena eriantha, assembly GCA_910589775.1. Lineage (NCBI taxonomy): Eukaryota > Viridiplantae > Streptophyta > Magnoliopsida > Poales > Poaceae > Avena > Avena eriantha. Next base: position 277,295,297 of record OU342741.1, read on the forward strand.
CACATCACACCTCATCCTATGCCAATAAAAATGATCAGCGAGCATGAGTAGTGTTTTCTCACGCCCAAAGTGGCCCATCAATCCACCAGCATGTGATTCCTGTAATAAGAGCAAACACACAGACGACTCGGGAAGACACAGTTTGTTAGCTCGAAACAAGTACCCATCATGCATATGATATTTTTCCCAAGCTTTCCCATTAACACACAACTTATATGGAGCAGAAAAATCATGATCAGTGGCATATAATTCACACATACTTTCCAAACTAGGAACTCTCACATCCAATTGTGTTAGCAACATACTTTTCCTAGAGAGAGCATCTCCTACAATGTTGTCTTTTCCCTTCTTATGTTTAATAATATACAAAAAAGAGTCAATAAATTCAACCCACTTTGTTAGGCGCCTATGCAAGTTTGATTGTGCTTTCAAAAATTTCAAAGTTTCATGATCAGAATGTATAATGAACTCTTTCGACCACAAGTAATGTTGCTAAACCTCAAGTACACGCAAAAGAGCATATAATTCCTTATCATAAACATGATAGTTCAAACGAGCACCACTAAGCTTTTCAGAAAAATAAGCTATAGGCCGCCCCTCTTGCATCAACACACCACCAATATCGATGCCACTAGCATCACACTCAATCTCAAATTGCTTATGAAAATCAGGTAGTGCCAGCAATGGCGCAAAAGTAAGCAATCTTTTCAACTCATCAAAAGCATTATCTTGGGTTGGTCCCCAAACAAATTCAACACCTTTCTTAGTTAATTCATTCAAAGGTGCAGCAATAGTACTAAAATCTTTCACAAATCGTCTATAGAAACCAGCAAGCCCATGAAAACTTCTAACTTGACTAACGTTCATTGGAGTAGGCCAATTTTGTATTGCTACAATTTTGGAATTATCTACCTCAACTCCATTCTTAGAAAGAACGTATCCTAGAAAGATGACCTTGTGTTTGCAAAAAGTGCACTTCTCAAGATTACCATACAATTTAGCATCGCGGAGCACATGCAAAACTTGTTGAATATGATCAATATGTTCTATTTCATTGTGACTGTAAATTAATATATCATCAAAATACACAACCATAAATTTGCCTATAAAATTTCGCAAAACATGGTTCATTAATCTCATGAAAGTACTAGGTGCATTAGTGAGACCAAAAGGCATGACTAACCATTCATATAAACCAAATTTCGTTTTAAAGGCAGTTTTTCACTCATCCCCTTCCTTCATCCTAATCTGATGACAACCACTGCACAAATCAATTTTAGAGAAAACAACAGCACCACTCAACTCATCTAACATATCCTCTAAACGGGGAATAGGATGACGATATCGAATAGTGATGTTATTAATAGCTCTACAATCTATGCACATGCGCCATGTACCATCTTTCTTAGGTACTAAAATAATTGGAACATCACAAGGGCTAAGGCTCACACGAATATACCCTTTATCAAGAAGTGCTTGTACTTGTTTCTGAATCTCTTTAGTTTCTTTGGGGTTTGTTCGGTAAGGTGCTTGATTAGGCAATGATGCTCCAGGAATCAAATCACTTTGATGCTCAATACCGCGTAATGGCGGCAAACCATCAGGTACTTCTTCCAGAAACACATCACTGAATTCCTGCAAAACAGTAGAAACACCAATAGAGAGAGGGGTCATGTCGTTAGAAGCCAAAATTTCACCCTTGTAGACTAGCACCAGTGGAACAGCAGAGGGGTCATCCCCAAATTCTCTCAAATCTTCCTTTGTTGCCATTAGTATGAAAGAATCAACCCCACCATCCGGATATGCAGATAGAAGTGGTGCAGCAGGCAAACTTTCCGTGGATTGTGGCGCCGCAGAAAATTGCTCGATGTTGTGCCATGGCAGAAAACTAGCCTGTTTCTGTGCCGCGGCAGGAAACTGGGCCGCACCTGTGCCGCGGCAGAAAACTAGGCTGTTTCTGTGCCACGGCAGGGATCTGGACCGCACTACTGTGCCGCGGTAGAGAAATAACATCAATTTCTGCTGTGGTAGAGAACTGATCGGTGCGTTATGATGTGGCAGCAAAACAGGATGTAAAATGTGCCACGGCAAAAGAAGTGTGATCATGCACTGTCAAAGCAGGGTCTTGTCATTGTGTTCTCGCATGCTCAAGATTGACTTCAGTCTTTTGACGAGACTCATTAACAATTGCTTGTGGAGACATGGGTCTTAGAATCACGTCCTTGCCTTGCCAATTAAACTAATATGTATTGGCTTTCCCATTGTGACAAACATCACGATCATATTGCCATGGACGACCCAACAAAAGATGGCAAACTGTCATAGGAACTACGTCACATTCGACCACATCTTTGTAGGCCCCAATCTGAAACTCCACACGTACCATATGATTAACTTTCATCTCACCGGCATCACTCAACCATTGAATAAAATATGGGCTGGGGTGTGGGTAGTATTTCAATTTTAGTTTGGTACAAAGCTCTTTACTAGCCAAATTTCTTCAACTGCCACCATCAATAATGACTCGGCATGCTTTACCTTCACTCACATCAGCCCGTGTTTGAAACAAATTGCATCTTTGATCAACTGAACTTGTGCTAACTTGCAAGACTCTCAGAGAACACACAAACACAGGATTTGGGGAAGCATCACAATAGTAAACATCCTCAGTAACCTCATCATGCTCCTCATCAAATGGATCAGCATCATCCCTAGTCTCGTATCCACCAGACGCATCAACTATCATAGTCTTCTTATTGGGGAAATCACGCTTGAAGTGTCCTTTGCCGCCACATGTGTGACAACTCATATGCATGTTCCTGGCTATCGAAGTAGTGGAACCTGAACCACTCATAGCTGGTGTAGGCTTGTTGTTGGATGCAACAGGTTTCACCGGGGTACTCACACGATCACCAACAGAACTAGCCTCACGAACACCACCAAAATTCTGACTAGTAGAGGGGGAACATGATGGAAAACGTCCCCCAGCTGATGGAGAACGTGCTGCAAATCTGGCCTCCTCGGCCACAATGGCTTCAGGCTCTCTAGACTAATGCAAGATCTTAGACATATCTGCATAAGGGTGATGCCAAACAATGCACCAAATCTGGAAAGATAATCCAGCAAGGAAACGCTGCATTGTTTGGTCTTCTGGATCTTGAAGTTTAGCACGCTGAATTATCATCTCCATCTCATAGAAATATTCATCCACTGTCTTCAGACCTTGCTTCAAATTTGTCAGCTTATCATATAGGGAACGAACACAATTGGCTGGAACAAAACGATGCCGCATCTCTTCCTTCATAGCACGCCAAGTAGCAATAGGAAGAGCTCTGTCCTCGGCACGAAAAGTGCAAACATGATCCCACCGTATCAAGGCGAGGCCCTCAAACTCAGAAGATTACAACTTCACTTTCTTATCCTCAGTGTACTCGTGCAAACGCCATAGCTTTTCCAATTTCAGCTCCTAGTTGAGGTATTTTTCAACATCATTGCCATGGAACTGGGGAATGAAAAATTTCAGCCTGGCTGGGCCCTCATCAGGGCGTGGCGCAGCCCCTGCAGCCGGAAACAATGGAACACGCTGGGCCGCAGGAGGGCCGTTCCCACGGCCACGGTACCCACGGGCATAAGAACCATGACCAAATGCAAATGGGTTTGCGTTTTCTCCATTATCACCAATACTAGCATCATCAAACTGCTGCTCATGGTGTTGTCCTTCATTATTGATATGGGGTGGCCCGATCTTCTCAGTAAGCGGATGGCGGTGATGATGGTGGATGATAGATAACTAGCCTGTAGCTATGATCTCTCCCGCTCGATCCCTGATGCCAATGCAACAGCTCTCGAACCTTGTAGGATATCACAACACCACGCTCTTGCGCACGCAGCCGTCGACCGCGAACGGTAGTTTGCAATCTACTAATTCCCAATGGAACAACATATCACACTCAATTATAGTTGGTAAAATCGAACACAGGGTAATTCCAGAGGTTCTATGAAAGAAACAACTCCAAAATAGTTTTAACGTGGTCTAACCTAAACTAGAGGGCGTTCCCAGGCTTATATGGCCACCGGAACGTTAGAAAAACATGAAACAAAAATGTGTCAGATACAGTCAGATCCGTCCGGATCTGATGGAAACTTTTAGGGCCTGATTATCCGGGGGCCGGATTTTCCGGGGGAAAATCCCGGTCAAATATCCGCCCCGGGACAGAACGTCGCGCCAAAGTCCTTAGCATAATCTCCAAAGTAGGGCCGGATTATCCGGGGTATGGGGGCCAGATTACCCGGGGCCTTGAGACGTGGAAGCACTCATTGGAAAGATCTTGGAATTATCTATCCAACAAGTCCTTATTTGCTTGATTTGGAGTTCGTATGAGGAATCCACATCCGTTTCAATTTCAGGACTTTTGTCTGTCTGAATTGAACGTTCCTTCTCTTCGATGATCTCCCTTGCTTGTATTGCGCCTGCCTCCCGCTCCTCCCTCACGCATCCTTGGGCGATCATCATGTTGGGTTTCTCTTGTAGCCCTTCTCCTCCTCGCACCATGCTTGTTTCTCCAACGAACCTGATCATACATAAATGCATAGATTTAGGCAGTATAAAGTTCTCATCAATCAAAGTACCAGATTCGTTTAGGAGTAAATTCACCTGTTGTTCAAGTAGCTTAGCACGAGCTCTTGTAATAGGTCCAATTCTAATCTCATTGGACTGATCCTTTCTTGCAACAGTTGTAGCATCTTCAGTAGTCATTGGGGTAGGTGTAATTGTAGGGTTGTCCTCATCATCTCCCCCCTTCAAAAGGCGTCGACCTCGACGCTCCAAGGTCCTCTCCAGCATATGGTGACAAATCAGCAACGTTGAAGCTGTTGCTAACTCTAGCAAACTCCTCAATAGGTATATCAACCGAGTAGGCATTATCATTAATCTTGGCTAACAACTTGTAAGGACCAGCACCACGTGCCTTCAATTTTGACTTTCGAAGTAGTGGGAACCTATCCTTGTGTAGATGCACCCAAACCATATCTCCAGGCTCGAACAAGACTTCTTTCTTTGCTTTTCCTTACAACAGCAATGTTCTTGCCTTTCTTCTCAATAGCCTCTCGAGTCTTCTCATGAATTTCTTCACATAATCAGCACATTTTGATGCCTCCATATCAACTCTCTCATGTAATGACAGAGACAACATATCAAGTGGCGTCAATGGCTTGAAACCATACACCACCTCAAAAGGTCAAAACTGAGTAGTTGAATTCACCGCCCTGTTGATGCAGCCTGTCCTACGGACGCTTCTACATCTACACCAACAAGTCCCCCAAGTGGACCCATGACTCGTGCCCGAGCCAATATCCTGCAAGCTAAGGTGAACTCACTCCTCTCCTCGTGCCAATTTGATACCTCCTTGGATGGCGTGCTACTTCATACCTCTACTCTGTGCATCATCAGGTACGAGCCACTGGAGTGTCCGCCCGAATCCAGCCGGAGTGTCCGGCCACCCCGGAGAGTCCGGCCCGACTCAGCCGGAGTGTCCGGCCTGGTCGAGCCTGGACCTGGCGTGGACATTCAGAAGGTCGAATCAGACACTCCCCGGACACCACCCGGAGTGTCCGCCCTGCCCGGACTGTCCGCCCGTGCCGACCCGGACTGTCCGGCTGTGCCGACCCGGACTGTCCGGCCCAAGTGATGGGCCTGCAAGCCTAGCTGGGCCCTATGGCCCATGTACCCCTCTACTTCACCCAGAACTCTACTTTAATGCCTGAATTACCCCTGAGCTTGTGGCTAGCCTATATATAGACCCCCACCTCCATTGTAAACCCTAGGCATGATATTGGAATTAGTGGAAACCCCTTTGTGGATCTATCTAGTTCTTGCATCATGCTCCTTGACTAAGGAGCACCAATATCCCCAAACCTCGTTGGAGTTTGCATCGTGCCTCCGCGTTGTACAAGGCCTAGGCACCGGTATTCCTTTGCCTAGACGTCAAAATCTCACCGAGTCTCCCATCTCGCTGTGCCGGTTCGAGAGAGAGTCCTCCGCCCGACGCCGATCCTAGGGATTGCGCCGGACCGGTCATAGCCGGTGTGAGCTATTGGTGTTTATCATGGTTTTGCGTGTGTGTTCATCGCGTTCTTCGTGCGTGTGTTCGTCGTGTTCATCCTTTCCTCCTTCCCCCGCACTCTACCCTCGATTTGTAAGGGAATCGTGAAAGATCGGGCCACCCTAGAGGTTTGCCCTCAACATATTGGTATCAAGAGCTTCGTTGCTCACGATTTCCCCCACAAATTTTTCTTCTATCCACCAAAAATTCGAAAATCCCCACAAAAAACAGCCCACATTTGCCTTTGGATCGATCTCTTGATTTGGAGTGTTATTTGTGGTTTTGATCCGACCAAACCTTGTCTAAGGAGTTGGTCCAGCTTTATCCTGCGTTTCCCCAGCCCGATTTGGCCAGTTTTTCACGGATTTGAGGCCCGAAGGCGAGGATTTCCACTCAAGAACACGAGCAGGAAAGCCGCGCCGGAGTGTCCGTCTCATACCCACCGGAGTGTCCGGCCGAAACAGACCGGAGTGTCCGGCTAGACCGGAGTGTCCGGCCCAGACAGACCGGAGTATCCGGCCCAGACAGACCGGAGTATCCGGCCCAGACAGACCGGAGTGTCCGTCTATAACGCCCGTTTTAAAATTTTTGCCTCATTTTTCGCATTGGCTAATCTCTTTTGTTTGCTCGTGTCCCGTGTGCGTGTCAGCAAGTACCAGCAAGCTTCCGCATCATCAACTTCCGCGCTCATCGACACCACGGACCACGAACATCATCCCGCACCATCGACACCAAGTTCATCATCAAAGAAGGTATAACTTGCGTCACCTTGTTAACCCCCATCTTCCTTTGTGTGTACCTATCCCATGAGAGTGGCTCATCTTGTGTTTGCTTGAGCATTGTGCATTTGTCCTTGGATAATGAGAGTGCAAGAGCAATATCAAGTGCGACTAGGTAGCATCAAGGGAGAGCAAAAAAATAGAAAAAGATACAAAGAAAAAGCAAAAGAAAAATAGTCTCCCCTTGCAAAAGAGAGTCTCAAAGCTTGTAAGCAAGAGAGAAAGAAGAGCGCCCAAGGCAAGTGCACAAATCCGTTGCTCACTTTTCCTCTTTGCAAACGAGCCACGGTCTCTCCTTGCATTGGCACGACAATGAGCTTAGTCTTCGTTAGGACTTTTGGTTTGCTCATTTTCATAGTCGTGTCAATCCCAACTTTCTCCACGTGTGTGTACATAGTCGTAGGTTCCCGTCACCCTTTTGAGTTGTTGACCTTCGCCTTTGACTTGAGTTTTGTTGGATTTTTACCACTTTTGACTATCCTTTTTATTTTGGTTGGTTCTTTGGCTTTCCACAACCCTAACCTACCACCAATAAGCTTTTGAGAGTTAGTGTGAGTTTTCTTGGCATTTCCACTTTGCACGCTAATAGCTCTCACTTGTGGTTTCTAGTTTGGTGCAATCCCCAAGGTGAGGTACAAAGCTAACACCACCATATGCCACTTCCATATACAATACTTGTGTGTTTTGCATGATGGATAGGCACGGTGAGACGAGCCAACCACCTCCCCAAGAAGAAGATCAAGGTCCGTACATGTCGCGCGCAAGTCACTTCATCGTTCGACAAGAGTTCCGTGAACGTTGCCAAGCACTTGAGACGAGACAAGATGAACAATTTGGCGAGACGCAAGACGAGTTCAAGAACATCGACTACCGCTTCGACGGCCTCGAACGACAAATGCATGCAATGCATCACAACTTCGGCCACCAAAATGAAGCGCTTCAACACTCCGTCGCTGAAACAAATGACAATCTTCGACGCCTCATCGATGGCATGGCAAGACCACGTTCACGCGCATCAAGCTCTGCAAGTTCTTCGCATCGTCATGCACCTATTCCACAAGATCTACATCAAAGTGCTCCAAGACGCAATGATGCCCCCGTGGTTGAAGATGGAATCTCTTCGAACTTTGTACCTTCCCCACGGCACGCCGCAACGTCAAGCTATGACGGTGACCTCTCTTCAAGGCCACGAGCAAGGCAAGAAGCACACCGTCATCACGCAAGGGCACTAGTGATTCAACAAGAGCAACCACAAGAGGAACCGCAAGCGCAACCGCAAGTCTACCACCATCGACCGCGACACATTCTTGACACAACAAGTGATGACTCCAATTTGGAGAATCAAGCTCGTCATCGACGTCAAGATCTTCAAGATCCTAGTCCTCGTCATCAACGTCATGAACGTCAACAACGACACCATGGTCATCACGAGGCGCCTCCTCCACATCAACAAAACTTGGAGCGTCAAGTGATACAAGTTGAGCGATGCCCACCACGTCAAGAGGCTCATGACCATGTTCTTCGCCGTGAGGCCCATGTGCCTAACCAACATCACCAACCAAGGAACGAGCCTCCTCTTCGTCATCAACCGCGTCAAGCGTCTACACACCTTCGCCACCATGAGGCCCAAGTACCTCAACCACGTCAACAACAATACCAAGAGCAAGCTCCGCAACAACGACATGAGAACCAAGTTCCACCTCCCCAACTACAAGATCATCAACAAGGTCACCAAGCTCGTCGCAATGACCGCAACGATGAAGAAACTTTTGGCAAGCTGAAGTTCACAATGCCCAAGTTCACCGGATCCAATGACCCTAAAGAATACCTCTCATGGGCACTCAAAGTCGACAAGATCTTCCGCATGCACAACTATAGCAACGAGAAGATGGTCGCCATGGCTTCGCTAGTGTTTGATGATTACGCCAACCTTTGGTGGGAACAAGTTCAAGTTGCTCGTGATGCAAGACAAGAGCCACCAATCACAACTTGGCATGACATGAAGGCTCAAATGAGATCCCGGTTCGTCCCCGCAAACTACACGCGTGACCTCTTCAACAACCTTCAAGCGCTTCGTCAAGGGACAAAGACCGTGGAAGAATACTTCAAGGAAATGGAACTCAACTTGATTCGCGCCAACATTGATGAGCGCATGGAGCAAAAAATCGCACGTTTCCTTATTGGCTTGAATCACCCAATCAAGCGCATCGTCGAGTTCCAAACATACAACACCATGGTTGAGCTTGTGCACATTGCAACAAAGGCTGAACGTCAAGTGCAAGAGGATATCAAGTACAACAAGCCCAAGACGTACTTCACCTACAAGCAAGCTTCAACCCCTACACCAACAACTTTCAATGGTAGCTCCTCAAGTACCTCCAAGCCTTCCTTCAAGCCCACACTTCCTCAAGGAAAACTGCCACCAAATGGCAAGCAAGCAAAAAGTGATACACCTTTCAACGATGAATTCTACAAGTGTGGAGGTAAAGGACACAAGTCAGCCGAATGTGGAAACAAGAAAGTCTTGTTCATCCAAGGCAATGGTGATGAAGAGAACTTGAGTGAAGATGAGTTTGATGCCCGTGTCAAGGAAGCAATGGCAAGGCAACGAGCGGAAGATGATCAAGAACTCCTCATGTGTGAACATGACGCAAGTCCATCGCTTGTCGTCACAAGAATCTTGACCACTCAAGCACAACAGCATGAAGACCAACGCTCCAATATCTTCCAAACACGAGCCGGCATCAATGGCAAATCTATCAAGGTCATCATTGACGAAGGGAGTTGTCACAACCTTGCTAGAACCGAGTTGTGTGAGAAGCTCAACCTCAACCTCCATCCACACAAGCACCCCTACCACGTGCAGTGGCTAAGTGACCAAGGGTCCATGAAGATCAAGCATACCGTATCGGTCTCCTTCACCATTGGTCCTTACAAAGATACAGTGGAGTGTGATGTGGTTCCTATGACAGTTTGCCACATGCTTCTTGGTCGACCATGGAAATTTGACAAGGCTGCTCAACATGATGGTCGCACCAATATATACACCTTCAAATGGCTCAACAAAACATGTGTTTTGCAACCGATGACTCCTAGCCAAATAATTGCTGACAATGCAAAGGCTTTAGCGAGGGCGAAAAGCACAACACCTACTTGTGAGAAGAGCGGTGAGAGGAGAACCACCTCATAGTGAGTGAGAGCCACAAGCCAAATTCGAGTGGAAAAACGAAGAGTGTTCTGCTTGCCACCAAAAGTGAGATGAGAGATGTTTGGAACAACCCATCCATCTTGCACTATGTCCTCCTTTGCAAGGGACTAGCGCAAGGAACTAACAAATTAACCAATGTTCCTCCATCTTTGATGAGTGTTTGCAGGAATTCAAGGATGTGTTTCCCAAAGAGCTTCCACATGGACTACCTCCTCTTCGCGGCATTGAACATCGCATCGACCTCATCCCCGGCGCACCACTTCCAAACCGCGCCGCTTACCGCACGAACCTGGAGGAGACAAAGGAGATCGAACGTCAAATCAACCAACTCGTCTCCAAAGGTTTGATCCAAGTTAGCACTAGTCCAAGTGCCGTACCCGTGATTCGTGTCCCAAAGACGGATCATACGTTACGGTTATGCATGGACCGCCGTCCAATCAATGCTATCACCGTGCGTTATCGACATCCCATACCACGTCTCGATGACATGCTTGATGAGTTGTGTGGAGCCACTATTTTTTCGAAAATTGATCTTCGTAGTGGTTACCATCAAATACGCATGGCTGAAGGTGATGAGTGGAAAACCGCCTTCAAGACCAAACTTGGTCTCTATGAATGGTTGGCTATGCCCTTTGGTTTATCGAATGCCCCATCCACCTTCATGCGCCTTATGAATCACATCTTGCGTTCTCTCATTAGAAAAAGTGTTGTTGTTTATTTCGATGATATTCTTGTTTATAGCAAATCACTTGAGGACCATATAACACATGTCAAGGAAGTTCTGCAAATCCTTCGACATGAAAAGCTTTATGCTAATATTCCCAAGTACACTTTTGCTAAAGACAAGTTGATTTTTCTTGGATTTGTCGTTTCTTCGAAGGGAATTGAAGTTGATGTTTCCAAGGTAAAGGACATACGAGATTGGCCCATACCAACAAATGTGAGTGAACTCCGAAGTTTTCATGGGTTGGCCGGTTTCTATCGTCGCTTTGTGAAAGACTTTTCAACCATTGCTTGTCCCCTTAATGAATTGACCAAAAAGAATGTCACCTTCGTGTGGGGCAAAGCACAACAAAAAGCTTTTGATGAACTTAAAAAGAGGCTCACCGAAGCACCTCTTCTTGCTTTACTGGATTTCACAAAAACTTTTGAGATAGAGTGTGATGCTAGTGGTATTGGCATTGGAGGAGTCCTTATGCAAAACGGACGTCCTATAGCCTACCATAGCGAAAAACTTGATGGTGCTCGCCTTAACTATCCGATTTATGACAAAGAGCTTTTTGCCTTAGTTCGTGTCCTTCAAGTTTGGCAACACTACCTTTGGCCTAAGGAATTTATCATACATTCCGACCATGAGTCGTTGAAATATCTCAAAGGCCAAGCTAACTTGAGCGCTTGGGCATCTAAAAAATCTCCTACTAAAAGCAATATATGAAGGGTTGTTTCGAGCATTAGGTTGACTATTATACTCCCATCCGTTTCAAAATAAGTGACTTGAGTTTATCTAGATTCGCATGTACCTATATACTAAAACGTGTCTAGATACATTCGAATCTTTTCCGTACATTGTCAAGTATAAGAAGGGCAAAGATAATGTAGTTGTGGACGCATTGTCTCACAAACATAGAAGCTTTCTTACAAGACTTGGAATCAACGTGTTGGGTCTTGAGGAAATAAAATCTTTGTATGCTTCCGACCCGTTCTTTGAACCAATTTTCGCAAAGTGCTCCAATGACAAGGGAGTTGATGATTTCTATTTGCATAAGGGCTTTCTTTTTAAACAAAACGAGCTATGCATTCCGAAGTCGTCGCTTCAACTTTTGCTTCTTCAAGAATCTCATGGTGGAGGCCTTATGGGTCACTTTGGTCGCGACAAGACATTGGACATGCTCTCCAATCACTACTTTTGGACCAAGATGAAGCGTGATGTGGAGCGCTACGTTCAACGATGCACGACATGTGATCAAGCTAAGTCGCAAGCTAATCCCTATGGTCTTTATATGCCATTGCCTATTCCTCATACACCTTGGTCCGACATTAGCATGGATTTTGTGTTAGGATTGCCTAGATCTAAGCATGGTCATGATTCTATATTTGTTGTTGTGGATCGTTTTTCCAAGATGGCACACTTCATACCGTGCCATAAGATCGACGATGCTTCACATGTTGCAAATCTGTTTTTCAGGGAAATCGTCCGTCTTCACGGTGTGCCAAGGACAATCGTCTCCGACCGCGACGTCAAATTCATGAGCTACTTGTGGAAGACCCTCATGGCCAAGCTCGGCGTCAAGCTCCTCTTTTCATCTGCATCACATCCTCAAACTGATGGCCAAACCGAAGTTGTCAACCGAAGCTTCGGAACTCTCCTTTGTGTGTTGATCAAGAAAAACCTGAAGGATTGGGAGGAATGCATTCCACACGCCGAGTTCGCCTACAATCGAGCCAACCACTCAACAACCAAGATAAGTCCATTTATGATCGTCTATGGTTTCGAGCCCCTCACCGCGCTCGACATCCTACCACTACCTCTCCATGAGCGCACAAACATGGACGTCGAGAAGCGCGCACAAGCTATGAAGAAACTTCATGAAGAAACAAGAGCAACTATCGAACAACAAGTCCTTCGCCAAGCTTCAAGGTTAAACAAGGACAAGAAGGAGATGATATTTGAAGAAGGTGACCTTGTGTGGATACACCTAAGCAAGGACCGCTTCCCCAAGGAACGTGACTCCAAGCTCAAGCCAAGAGGAGATGGTCACTTCAAGGTCCTCAAACAAATCAACAACAACGCCTACATCATCGACATCCCGGCCTCCAAGTACCTTGCAAGCAATACATTCAATGTCAAGGATCTCTCACCCTACCATGGAGATGTTCAAGATGATATCCATGAAGAGTCGAGGACGACTCTTTCCCAAGGGGGTGGAGCTGATGGAACCCGTCCTACGGACGCTTCTACATCTACACCAACAAGTCCCCCAAGTGGACCCATGACTCGTGCCCGAGCCAAACTCCTGCAAGCTAAGGTGAACTCACTCCTCTCCTCGTGCCAATTTGATACCTCCTTGGATGGCGTGCTAGTTCATACCTCTACTCTGTGCATCATCAGGTACGAGCCGCCGGAGTGTCCGCCCGAATCCAGCCGGAGTGTCTGGCCACCCCGGAGTGTTCGGCCCGACTCAGCCGGAGTGTCCGGCCTGGTAGAGCCCGGACCTGGCGTGGACATTCAGAAGGTCGAATCGGACACTCCCCGGACACCACCCGGAGTGTCCGCCCTGCCCGGACTGTCCGGCCGTGCCGACCCGGACTGTCCGGCCCAAGTGATGGGCCTGCGAGCCTAGCTGGGCCCTATGGCCCATGTACCCCTCTACTTCGCCTAGAACTCTACTTTAATGCCTGAATTACCCCTGAACTTGTGGCTGGCCTATATATAGACCCCCACCTCCATTGTAAACCCTAGGCATGATATTGGAATTAGTGGAAACCCCTTTGTGGATCTATCTAACTTTGCCACATGCTCCTTGACTAAGGAGCACCAATTTCCCCAAACCTCATTGGAGTTTGCATCGTGCCTCCACGTTGTACAAGGCCTAGGCATCGGTGTTCCTTTGCCTAGACATCAAGATCTCACCGAGTCTCCCATCTCGCCGTGCCGGTTCGAGAGAGAGTCCTCCGCCCGACGCAGATCCTAGGGATTGCGCCGGACCGGTCACCACCGGCGTGAGCTATTGGTGTTTACCGTGGTTTTGCGTGTGTGTGTTCATCGCGTTCTTCGTGCGTGTGTTCATCGTGTTCATCCTTTCCTCCTTCCCCCGCACTCCACCCTCGATTTGAAAGGGAATCGTGAAAGATCGGGCCACCCTAGAGGTTTGCCCTCAACACCTGTTGTAAGAAAACTTAACATGTGGCAAACACTCTTCCCACTCCCGCAGATTCTTTTTTATCATGGTCGTTAGCAGTTGTGGCAATGTTCGATTCACCACCTCCGTTTGACCATCTGTTTGGGGATGACATGTAGTACTGAATAGCAGCTTCGTTCCTAGCTTCCCCCATAAGGTCTTCCAAAAGTAGCTTCCCCCATAATAACCTTGCAAGCCTTGTTAGGTCCAACTAGAGCTTTTGTTTGGAACAAGTTGCAACGCTGGGATTCCTCAACCGATTGCACACTAAGTATACGTGAAGATACGACAATAGTTGGTGCATGCTCAGGATACGCATGAGAACCATGCTCGCCATCATCAATATCATCATCAGAAGCTTCATCTCCACTCTCTACTTCGCCTTGTTTGTTAACAAACATAACCTTTATGTTTGGACAATCCTTGATCAGGACATCCATACTATTCCACTGTCTCCTACTCCTATTCAAAATGAAGATGTTGCTGCAAAGAACAACTCCAATGAAATCAGGATTGGACCCATTGCAAGAGCTCCTGCAAAGCTGATTGAGCAACAGGTGAATTCACTCTTAATTGAACCTGATGTTTTACTTAATGAGAACTTTATACTACGTAAGTCTATGCATCTTTGTATAATCAGGTTTATTGATAACACAAGCGTTGCACGAGGAGGAGGAGAGTTGCAGCAAGAAGGACAAGCGCTGATTTCCAATATCAACAAGTGCACGTGGGAGGAGCGGGAGGCATGCGCGCTAGGAGGCAATGAGGAAATCATGTATGAGCAAGAGAGAGATATAGTGCACCAAGAATTACATGTTTGAGGTGTTCTATGACGTTTGGACTGCGTGCCAATAAGACCGAACCCATATATGGGTCAGTATGTATCAGTTTGAGTCGAACCGAGTCAGTTTGGGCCAAGATATAGCTGTTTTTAGGCCTGTCTAGAGGGCAGGACGCCCCAGCCCTCATATAAACCTCCGTAGCCATCACAAGTTAGGGTTTAGACCACGTTTAAATATTTTGGAGTTGATTCTTTCATAGAACCTCTGAAATTACTTGTGTTCGAATTCTACAACTATAATTGAGCGTGATCTGTTATTCCATTGGGAATTAGTAGATTGCATACTACCGTTCGTGGTCATGGCTGCTTGCGCAAGAGCGTGGTGTTGTGAATATCCTACAAGGTTCGAGAGCTGTTGCATTGGCATCAGGGATCGAGCGGGAGAGTTCATATCTACATGCTAGTTATGTATCATACACCATCATCACCGCCAACCGCTTACTGAGAAGATCGGGCCACCCCTTATCATCTTGGTATCAGGTGGAGATAAATGGTAGCAGATTTCTAGTGTTGCCTCGGTAAGCATCCACAATTCTATCCATAGATTAGTTGTTTTTGTCCTATACAGAAAAAGCCACACAAAAATATTAGGGTTCATAGTTCATTGCCATAACCTAAATAACACTGTTCGTGAGTTCTAGTTGCTGATCGTAATCCTTTTTTGTAGCCTTTCTTCTAAATCTGAGTTGTAGTTTTTGTCTAGTTTTTGTCTGTTTTTGATCCGTCGGAGTCCCTAGACTATTTCTAGACCGTTCGTTTTGTTCTTGAGTCTTAGATCTATTAGATATGTTTTCTTTTTGTCTGGAGTTGTAGATCCGTTTCAAAGAAGAACAAAAAAATTCAATCGATCGCTACAGGTCACGATCTGGTATGAGAAAAAAAAAGAAGTCACGATCGTACAACGTTTCTGTGCTAGTACGTGAGAATCCTCACGTTAAAAAAAATCGGATCACTACTTGTCGCCTAACCACAGAGTCAGGCAAAAAAATCAAAAATAAAAAAATTTGGACCCCTCGCATGACCACAGACAAGTCTGTCCTCATATGAGAAATTTTTTTGTCTGCCGACATCCTGTCGCGGCAGGATTTCGGGCCGTTTTTCTGCCATGGCAGAGACCAATTCTCAGTTCAATTTTTTTCTTTTTTTGTTTATTTTTTACTGAGTCCACATAGAGTACCTATCCTTGTGAGCCTTAGTAAGCGTTTCTTTGTATCTAAAACTATCCTACGAGACTAGCGTGCTTAGTGCTCTACGGGCTGCTTAGTTTAGCAATCTTGTGCCCGTTTCGTTGAGACATTGCTAGCGTCTCTCCTTGTGCATTGCAACACGAGCATTCCTCCGACATACCTCACTTTATTGAGCTCATATTCATAGTTGCAATTGCCCCATTTATCTCCACCGTGTGTGTTTCCGTGGGTCTTTGTCATACGATCAGCACTAGGACTTGTTTGCGGTGTAGTTAGCATACCATACCTACAACTCCACCATAAATAACCTGTGTGCCCTGTGATCGTTCTCCATACCTTTGATATTCACTTCATCACATCAGTGCATAAGTCTTTGATTTCGAATTGGTAAGCATCTCTATTTACTTTGGAACGGTAAGATTTCCTTTCTTATCAGTTGTGAGTGAGTTGTGAGAGTTTCCACCATACCGGTTTGATCTTTGCACTAACCTACTAATCATGTCTTTGAGTGATGATGAAATTGTGTCACAGAAAAAGCAGGTTGAGGAGCTTGTTACCTGGCGTTAGTCTGTTGATAGAAATATCACCGATATACAAGATGTTGTGGAGAATAATACTAGCGCCATCAATAATATTCAGACCCAGCTGACGACAATGAATGTCAACTTTGCCACCTTGAAGCGTTCTATTGAGGCTATTCAAGCGACACTCCAGCCAGGACCTGCACAACAACATGACGATGCATTTGAGGACTTTGATGAGGGTAGTGCGGCTAATGCTGCCCCACATCGTGGCAGGGGACGTGCCAATCCCCCTGCACCTGTGGGTGCTCCTCTGTATGGCCGTGGGTATGCTCCTGTTGGACGTGCCCAACATGTTTACAATCCAGCTGATGATAGTTTAGGCAAGCCCAGGTTCTCGATTCCTCTGTTCAATGGCTGGCTTGATCCTAAGGATTATATTACTTGGGAGTTGAAGATTGAGAAGTTTTGGCATTTATTTGATTACCCAGAAGACAAGAAGGTCAATCTCGCAGCATCAGAGTTTGATGGTTATGCTTTGCGTTGGTGGGAAGCTATTGTGAAGAATAGACGGAACGCTAATGAACTTCCTGTGAGGGATTGACGTGAGATGAAGGCCATCATGGCGGATCATTTTGTTCCCTCCAATTATTTGCGCTCTGTGTTTGACAAGCTAACACAGTCGAGGCAAGGCACAATGACAGTTGATGAGTACTACATGGAGATGGAGATGCTTATGCAGCGTGCTAATGTTCGTGAATCACGAGAGATGACAATGCAGCGTTTCCTCAACAATTTAAAGCTTCAAATCAAGAGTATTGTGCGATATCACAAGTATGAGACAATGAACGAGCTGCTGCACCATGCTAGAGAGGCCGAATCCCAGCTGGCTGAAGAGGCGAAGTCACGTGCTCGTTTTCCATCTTCTAGCAGATTTTCGGCCAGATCTACACCTGTTGCTGTCACGCCACCAGCTGCTGCTCCTTTTACACCATCGGCAAAACCCGCAAGTACACCTTCATTTGGTTCTAATGCTCGGAAACCCGCTGCTCCTGCTGCTAGCTCGGGTTCTAACATGTCTACTGCACGTACTCGTGATGTGGTGTGCCATACTTGTGGAGGTAGAGGTCACTACAAGAAGGATTGTCCAAACAACAAGGTTATGTTTGTCAACGAACAAGGCCAAGTAGAGAGTGGAGATGAAGTTTCTGATGATGATGTTGATGAGGGCGTGGATGGTGCTGATGCGTATCCTGAGCGTGCACCAACTATTCTTGTATCTTCACGTATACTTAGTGTGCAACCGGTTGAGGAATCCCAGCGTTGCAACTTGTTCCAAACAAAAGGTTTAGTTCGACCTAATAAAGCTTGCAAGGTAATTATTGATGGAGGTAGCTGCAGAAATCTTGCAAGTAAGGAACTATGTGCCAAGCTGAATTTGACATACTTACCTCATCCGAAGCCATATTACATATAATGGTTGAGCAACAATGGTGAGATGAAGGTAAATCATATGGTACGTGTGAATTTTTAAATAGGGCCATACAAAGATTCTATTGATTTTGATGTGGTTCCTATGACTGTTTGTCACCTACTATTGGGTCAGCCTTGGCTTTATGATCGCCATGTACAACACAATGGCCGAGCTAATACATATCACTTGGAATTCAAAGGGAAGAAGATTACCATGCAGCCAATGACACCACAAGATATTGTGAATGATTCTCGCCAGAAGATAGAGGTGAATTTGAAGGAAGATCCTACAGCTCGGCGGGATTGTGTGACAACTATTCCTGATGTAATCGAGCCTAAGTTGAGTGATATAACGAAAAGTGAGAGAGTGCCTGGTTTATTAATATTAGCCATCAAGGAAGATATGAGAGAATTTCGTGAGGATCCTACAGCCATGTCTCTAGTGCTCATGTATAAGGGCGAGGTATTGGTTTCTAACGACATGACCCCTGTTTCTCTTGGTGTCTCTTCTATTTTGCAGGATTTTGGGGATGTGTTTCCAGAAGATGTACCCACAGGCTTACCTCCATTGCGTGGTATAGAACATCAAGTGGACCTGATTCCAGGTGCGACACTTCCCAACCGTGCACCCTACAGGACTAATCCCAAAGAAACTAAGGAAATTCAGAAGCAAGTACAAGCGTTGCTGGATAAAGGGTACATTCATGTTTCTCTTAGCCCTTGTGTTGTTCCTATTATTTTAGTTCCGAAGAAAGATGGTACATGGAGCATGTGTGTTGACTGTAGAGCGATTAATAACATCACTATTTGATATCGTCATCCTATTCCACGCTTAGAGGATATGCTAGATGAATTGAGTGGTGCTACCATTTTCTCTAAGATAGGCTTGCGTAGTGGTTATCATCAAATTAGGATGAAAGAAGGGGATGAGTGAAAAACTGCTTTCAAAACTAAATTCGGTTTGCATGAGTGGTTAGTCATGCCGTTTGGTCTTACTATTGCACCTAGTACTCCATGGGAAGACACCTCTCTCTGCACCTACTACTCCATGGGAAGACATAGTATGGATTTTGTGCTAGGTCTACCTAAAACTCAGAGAGGTCATGATTCCATATTTGTGGTAGTGGATAGGTTCTCTAAGATGGCTCATTTTATTGCCTGCCACAAAAGCGATGATGCATCGCATGTTGCTAACATGTTTTTCAGGGACATCGTGAGATTACACGGAGTACCAAAGACGATTGTTTCTGACCGTGATGTGAAGTTCATGAGCTACTTTTGGAAGACCTTATGGGGGAAGCTAGGAACAAAGCTGATGTTCAGTACTACATGTCATCCCCAAACAGATGGTCAAACGGAGGTGGTGAATCGAATATTATCACAGCTACTAAGGACCATGATTAAAAAGAATCTGCGGGAGTGGGAAGAGTGTTTGCGACATGTTGAGTTTGCTTACAATAGGGCTATGCATTCAACTACTCAGCTTTGTCCTTTTGAGGTGGTGTATGGCTTCAAGCCATTGACGCCACTTGATATGTTGCCTCTGCCATTACATGAGAGAGTTGATATGGAGGCATCAAAACATGCTGATTATGTGAAGAAAATACATGAGAAGACTCGAGAGGCTATTGAGAAGAAAGGCAAGAACATTGCTGCTGCAAGGAATCAAGCAAGAAAAGAAGTGTTGTTCGAGACTGGAGATATGGTTTGGGTGCATCTACGCAAGGAAAGATTTCCACTACTTTGCAAGTCCAAGTTGAAGCCACGTGGTGCTGGTCCTTACAAAGTGCTAGACAAAATTAATGATAATGCCTACTCAGTTGATATACCTATTGAGGAGTTTGTGGTGCTAGCAACAGCTTC
The DNA here is from genome assembly GCA_910589775.1 of Avena eriantha. Lineage (NCBI taxonomy): Eukaryota > Viridiplantae > Streptophyta > Magnoliopsida > Poales > Poaceae > Avena > Avena eriantha. Next base: position 277,315,169 of record OU342741.1, read on the forward strand.
AACGTTGCTGATTTGTCACCATATGCTAGAGAAGACCTTGGAGCGTCGAGGTCGACGCCTTTTGAAAGGGGGGAGATGATGAGGACATCCATACTATTCCACTATCTCCTACTCCTATTCACAATGAAGATGTTGCTGCAAAGAACAGGTCCAATGAAATCAGGATTGGACCCATTACAAGAGCTCGTGCAAAGCTGATTGAGCAATAGGTGAATTCACTCTTAATTGAACCTGATGTTTTACTTAATGAGAACTTTATACTACCTAAGTCTATGCATCTTTGTATGATCAGGTTTATTGATAACACAAGCGTTGCGCGAGGAGGAGGAGAGTTGCAGCAAGAAGGACAAGCACTGATTTCCAATATCAACAAGTGCGCGAGGGAGGAGCGGGAGGCATGCGCGCTAGGAGGCAATGAGGAAATTACGTATGAGCAAGAGAGAGAGATGGTGCACCAAGAATTACATGTTTGAGGTGTTCCACGACGTTTGGACTGCGTGCCAATAAGGCCGAACCCATACATGGGTCGGGATGTATCAGTTTGAGTCGAACCGAGTCAGTTTGGGCCAAGATATGGCTGTTTTTTGCTCGTTTAGAGGGGACGACGCCCCAGACCTCATATAAACCTCAGTAGCTATCACAAGTTAGGGTTTAGACCACATTAAAATATTTTGGAGTTGATTCTTTCATACATCCTCTGAAATTACCCTGTGTTCGAATTCTACAACTATAATTGAGTGTGATATGTTGTTCCATTGAGAATTAGTAGATTGCGTACTACCGTTCATGATCACGGCTGCGTGCGCACGAGCGTGGTGTTGTAAATATCCTACAAGGTTCGAGAGCTGTTGCATTGGCATCAGGGATCGAGCGGGAGAGTTCATAGCTACATGCTAGCTATCTATCATCCGCCATCATCACCGCCATCCGCTCACTGAGAAGATCGGGCCACCCCTTATCAATCCTTCTTGTAGTGTCCTCTACCTCCACAAGTATGGCACACCACATCACGAGTACGTGTAGTAGACATGTTGGAACCCGAGCTAGCAGCAGGAGCAGGGGGTTTCCGAGCATTAGAACCAAACGAAGGTGTACTTGCTGGTTTGGCCGATGGTGTAAAGGGAGCAACAGCTGGTGGCGTGACAGTGGGAGGTGTAGATCTGGCTGAAAATCTGCTGGAGGACGGAAAACGAGCACGTGAATTTGCATCTTCCGCCAACTGGGATTCAGCCTCTCTAGCATGATGCAACAACTCATTCATAGTCTCATACTTGTGATGACGAACAATGCTCTTGATCGGTAACTTCAAATTGTTTAGGAATCGATGCATGGTCATCTCAATGGACACACGAATTCTACCACGCTACATAAGCATCTCCATCTCCATGTAGTACTCATCAACTATCATGGTGCTTGCTTCAATTGCGTCAATTTATCAAAAACTGATCGCAAATAATTGGTTGGTACGAAACGAGCCTGCATGATTTGCTTCATCTCGCGCCAATCCATCAGAGGAAGTTCATTGTCCTCCCTTCTATGCTGCACAAGAGCATCCCACCAACGCAACGCATAACCATCAAATTCAGATGCTGCAAGCTTGACCTTCTTGTCTTCTGGATAGTCAAATAAGCGCCAAAGCTTCTCAATCTTCAACTCCCATGTGAGGTAATCTTTAGGATCAATGGAACCATCAAACCTGGGAATCGAGAATTTTGGCTTTCCCAAACCATCATCAGCAGCTTGGTTGGGAACACGTTGAGTGTGCCCAAGAGGAGCAAGCCCACGGTCATGAGCAGGTGCATGTACAGGGGAATAGCACGTCCCCTACCAACATGTGGAGCAGCATCAGTCGCGCTACCCTCATCAAAGGCATCAAAGGAATCATCATGTTGAGGTTCCTGCCTACTATGTATGGCGGCTATCAAGTCCTCAATGGAATGCTGCAAAGTGGCTACATTGACATTGAGTGCAGCCACTTGCGTTTGAATAGTATTGACTGCGCCAACATTCTGATCCAATCTCAGATTCATGTCCTGAATATTCTTGTCAATGACATCTGTCGTGTGAGTAAACACACGTGTCAAGTGGGACTTCAAAGCCTCATATTCACGCCAATTAACAAGCTCCTCATCCTTCTTTTTCTACGGCACAACATCACCATCACTAGAAGACATGATTAGTAGGTTAGTGCAAAAATCAAAATTTGTATGGTGAAAACTCTCACAACTCACTCATAACTAATAAGAAAGGAGATCTTACCGTTCCAAAGTGAATAGAGATGCTCTACCAAACAAAATCAAAGACTGATGCACTAATGTGATGAAGTGAATATCAAAGGTATAGAGAATGATCACAGGGCACACAGGTATTAATGGTGAAGCTATAGGTATGGTATCCTATCTACACCGCAAACAAGTCCTAGTGTTGATCGTACAAAAACCCAAGAAACACACACGGTGGAGATAAAAGTGGCAAAGCAACTTATGAAAAGGAATATTGCAATGCACAAGAGAAATGCTAGTAATAGCTCAAATAGAACAGGCACAAGATTGCTCAATCTACTAGTGCTATTATAAAACTAGTCGTCCAATCAACCTTGATATCTCCCTTTTGTTGTTTACTTTTGTATCTCTTTTCTTTTCTCTTTTTTTAACAACTTTTTTCTCTTCTTTCTCTTTTTTTTGATTTTTCAACTATCTGACACAATGCAATACGTGATGCAACAATTCTGAGCAATTAGGGGCCGGATATTCCGGTTTTGATGGGGGCCGGATAATCCGGTCTACCTAGACGAAAAAATTTGCACTTCAAACCCTAATGAGCAGCCTGTCGGAGCAAAGCAACTAGTCTCGTGGGTACATTCCTAGGCACGGATGCTGTAGATAGGCTATGTCTATGGTATGCAAACAAAGGTACGCTATGTGGACTCAGACAAACGAGGAAAAACTTGCGGAACATGGTGATGGTTGAGACGGCGAAAAACAAGATCAAACCCTAAACCTAGACACAAACAAAAAACTAGACTCCTATGAGGAAAAACCTGCAGATCAGATCTACGAGAACATACAATCAGCAACTAAAACTCGAAAACGATGCAATCTAGTCTATGGCAAATCTTTTGTAAGCCTTTTTCTGTATAGGACGAAAAACACTCTCTAATCTATGGATGGATTTGTGGATGCTTACCGAGGCAACACTGGAAATCTGATACCAAGATGATATGGGGTGGCCCGATCTTCTCAGTAAGCGGATGGTGGTGATGATGGTGGATGATAGATAACGAGCCTGTAGCTATGATCTCTCCCGCTCGATCCCTGATGCCAATGCAACAGCTCTCGAACCGTGTAGGATATTCACAAAACCACGCTCTTGCGCACGCAGCCGTCGACCACGAACGGTAGTTTGCAATCTACTAATTCCCGATGGAACAACGGATCACACTCAATTATAGTTGGTAAAATCGATCACATGGTAATTCCAGAGGTTCTATGAAAGAAACAACTCCAAAATAGTTTCACATGGTCTAACCTAAACTAGAGGGCGTTCCTAGGCTTATATGGCCGCCGGAACGACCGAAAAACACGAAACAAAAACGTGTTGGATACAGTCAGATCCGTCCGGATCTGATGGAGAACTTTTAGGGCTGGATTATCCGGTCTAAGTGGGCCGGATTATCTGGGGCCAGATTTTCTGGGGGAAAAGTCCGGTCAAATATCCGCCCCGGGACAGAACGTCGCACCAAAGTCCTTAGCAGAATCTCCAAAGCAGGGCCGGATTATCCGGGGTGTGGGGGGCAGATTATCCGGGGTCTTGAGACGTGGAAGCACTCATTGGAAAGGTCTTGGAATTATCTATCCAACAAGTGCTTATTTTCTTGATTTGGAGTTCGTATGAGGAATCCACGTCCATTTCAATTTCAGGACTTCTGTCTGTCCGAATTGAACGTTTCTTCTCTTTGATGATCTCCCTTGCTTGTATTGCGCCTTCCTCCTGCTCCTCCCTCGCGCATCCTTGGGCGATCATCATGTTGGGATTCTCTTGTAGCCCTTCTCCTCCTCGCACCATGCTTGTTTCTCCAACGAACCCGATCATACATAAATGCATAGATTTAGGCAGTATAAAGTTCTCATCAATCAAAGTACCAGATTCGTTTAGGAATAAATTCACCTGTTGTTCAAGTAGCTTAGCACGAGCTCTTGTAATAGGTCCAATTCTAATCTCATTGGACTGATCCTTTCTTGCAACAGTTGTAGCATCTTCAGTAGTCATTGGGGTAGGTGTAATTATAGGGATGTCCTCATCAATTATGCTGCAACAACACGCGGATTGCCTCCATGGATTGAGTCAAGGTATCAACCGAAGTTTGAAGCGCAGTCACTTGTGTTTGAATGGTGTTGATTGTTGTATCTGTCCCTTGCAGCTTGGTTTGTACTGCCTGAACTTCTCCATCAAGGGCGTCGGCTGTCAGCTGAATCGTACCCTGCAAGTGGTCACGCAATCCTTCAAAGTCACTCCACAAAGCTGGGGTATTAGCGTCCTTTTTCTACATCACATCAAACTCATCACCAGTAGACATGATTAGTATGTTAATGCACAAAACAAAAACTATATATGGTGGAGCTCAAGATTACTACGCAACACAATGAAAGGAAATCTTACCGTTCCAAAGTGAATTAGCAATGCTTACCAATTGATGAGCAGAAACACGTGCACGGATGTGATGATGCGAATACCGAGGGGAAAAACTATCACACGACAACTAGGGTATATGGTGGAGCTCTAGGTGAGGATACCTACACGCCAAAGTACCAAATCCTAGTGCTATACGTATGACACAAGACCCACGAAAACACACACAGTGGAGATAAATGGGGCAAAGCAACTATAAACAAGAGCACAGAAAGATGTTTGTCAGAGTAACGCTTGTGTTGCAATGCACAAGGAGAGATGCTAGCAAAAAGCTCAGTGTATACAGGCACAAGATTTCTCAATCTACAGGTGCAAACCAAAAGAACAACACTGCCCGGATGTGCACTAGATAGTAAAACTCAAGCCTGATAGGAAACTTTACTCTCTTGCGGTTTCTTTTCTGCTCTTTTTTATATCTCTTTTCTATATTTTTGTTTCTTTTCTTTTTCTTGTTTTTTTTGACTATTTTCTTACAGGCCACAAACATGTAAGTAAACTGAAGCACGTCAGCAACAAATACATAAATCACCAACAACCTAGTGAGCAGCCTGTAGAGCCAAAGAACAGCTAGTCTTGTAGGATAGTGCTAGACACGACGGAAGGCTTACTAAGGTTTGATGTCTACGCACTTCTATTCTTGTAGACAGTTGTTAGGCCTCCAAGTGCAGAGGTTTGTAGAAGAGCAACTTGAACTTGTTCCCACCAAAGGTTGGCGTAATCATCAAACTCAAGCGAAGCCATGGCGACCATCTTCTCGTTGCTATAGTTGTGCATGCGGATGATCTTGTTGACTTTGAGTGCCCACGAGAGGTATTCTTCGGGGTCATTGGATCCGGTGAACTTGGGCATTGTGAACTTGAGCTTGCCAAAAGTTTCTTCATCGTTGCGGTCATTGCGACGAGCTTGGTGACCTTGTTGTTGATCTTGTAGTTGGGGAGGTGGAACTTGGTTCTCGCGTCCTTGTTGCGGAGCTTGCTCTTGATATTGTTGTTGAGGAGCTTGCTCTTGCTCTTGGCGCGGTTGTTGACGTGGTTGAGGCGCTTGGGCCTCATGGTTGCGAGGGTGTGGAGCCTCTTGACGCGGTTGATGCCGAAGAGGAGGCTCGTTCCTCGGTTGGTGATGTTGGTTAGGCACATGGGCCTCACGGCGAAGAGCATGGTCATGAGCCTCTTGACATGGTGGGCGTCGCTCAACTTGTATCACTTGACGCTCCAAGTTTTGTTGAGGTGGAGGAGGCGCCTCGTGATGACCATGGTGTTGGTGCGGACGTTCATGATGTTGATGACGAGGGGGAGGACGTTGGAGAGCTTCACGTCGATGACGATCTTGATTCTCCAAATTGGAGTCATCACTTGTTGTGTCAAGTATGTGTCACGGTCGATGGTGGTAGACTTGCGGCTGCACTTGTGGTTGCGCTTGTGGTTCCTCTTGTGGTTGCTCTTGTTGGATCACTAGTGCCCTTGCGTGATGACGGTGTGCTTCTTGCCTTGCTCGTGGCCTTGAAGAGAGGTCACCATCATAGCTTGATGTTGCGGCGTGTCGTGGGGAAGGTACATAGTTCGAACAGGTTCCATCTTCAACCACGGGGGGATCATTGCGTCTTGGAGCACTTGGATGTAGATTTTGTTGAAGGGGTGCATGACGACGCGAAGAACTTGAAGAGCTTGAAGCACGTGAACGCAGTCTCGCCATTCCGTCGATGAGGCGTCGAAGATTGTCATTTGTTTCAGCGACTGAGCGTTGAAGCGCTTCATTTTGGTGGCCGAAGTTGTGATGCATTGCATGCATTTGTTGTTCGAGGCCGTCGAAGCGGTTGTCGATGTTCTTGAACTCGGCTTGCGTCTCGCCAAATAGTTCATCTTGTCGCTTCTCAAGATCTTGGCAACGTTCACGGAACTGTTGGCGGACGATGAAGTGACTTGCGTGCGTCATGTACGGTCCTTGATCTTCTTCTTGGGGAGGTGGTTGGCTCGGCTCACCATGCCTATCCATCATGCAAGACACACAAGTATTGTATATGGAAGTGGAATATGGTGGTGTTAGCCTTGTACCTCACTTGGGGATTGCACCAAACTAGAAACCACAAGTGAGAGCTATAAGCGTGCAAAGTGGAATTGCAAAGAAAACTCACACTAAATAAAGAACTAACTCTCAAAAGCTTGTTGGTGGTAGGTTAGGTGATATGGGGTGGCCCGATCTTCTCAGCAAGCTCTTGTCGATGGTGATGGTGAATGATAGATAACTAGTGCGTAGCTATGATCTCTCCCGCTCGATCCCTGATGCCAATGCAAAAGCTCTCGAACCTTGTAGGATATTCACAACACCACACTCTTGCGCACGTAGCCGTGACCAGGAACGGTAGTATGCAATCTACTAATTCCCAATGGAACAACAGATCACACTCAATTATAGTTGGCAGATTCGAACACAGGGTAATTCCAGAGGTTCTATGAAAGAAACAACTCCAAAATATTTTAACGTGGTCTTAAACCCTAACTTGTGACGGCTATGGAGGTTTATATGAGGGCTAGGGCGTCCTCCCCTCTAAACGGGCCTAAAAACAGCCATAACTTGGCCCAAACTGACTCGGTTCGACTCAAACTGATACATACCGACCCATATATGGGTTCGGCCTTATTGGCACGCAGTCCAAACGTCATGGAACACCTCAAACATGTAATTCTTGGTGCGCCATCTCTCTCTCTTGCTCATACGTGATTTCCTCATTATGTCCTAGTGCGCCTGCCTCCCGCTCCTCCCTCGCGCACTTGTTGATATTGGAAATCAGCGCTTGTCCTTCTTGCTGCAACTCTCCTCCTCCTCGCGCAACGCTTGTGTTATCAATAAACCTGATCATACAAAGATGCATAGACTTAGGTAGTATAAAGTTCTCATTAAGTAAAACATCAGGTTCAATTAAGAATAAATTCACCTGATAGTCATTATTGATTTGACTCAATATTTCCTTCCAGTTCAAGCAGTCAGAATCATCATAATCCATGTATATATCCTCATCATCCTCCCTTTTCTTCATGAAAAGCCGTCCTCGGCTTTGGGTAAGCTGAAAGTGGGAGAAACAGAAAGAACAACATGTACGCAAAGTATATGTATATATAACATGTTGTATTATTGTTGTTCACATAAAAAATATGTCCAGTATACATCAAGCAACTTAAATTGCAGGTATAAGTGAAGTACAAAGAATCATGATCATGGTGAAAAACAACTAAATAGATAGTCATGTTCTTCAATATTAAATTCAGTTTTCTCAAAGAAGATCCATGATCAAATTTGTGAACAAGATCAAAACAATTCAATATGTCTGAAAACCAAATTGAATCATGCCATGCTTCAACTGCGCTACTCTGATTATTATGAACATGATCATGTTTTCCAGTATGTAAAATGCAACTCAATTTGCAAATATCAAGGAAGTCTAAAGTAGTAACAAAACTAGACAAAGACTTTTGGGACAAACATAGTGAATATGAAAACTTGGGTCCTATTCTAGCAAGAGTAGAACAATCCAACATAGGTAAAATTACTTGTGTTGGTTGCAATATATCAACTAGACCAGAATGTATTTCCATAATATCTTGAACATGAGCTATTGTCCCATAGCAAACAGTTTGTGATGTATGGCTGAAAACAGCATGTTTGAGTTCAGCGATTCTATCACAAGTAATGCATATGTGATCCACAAGAAAATTTTCATGCATGCTATATTCACCAATCAGATTGAAAGTGAAACAAGGAGAATATGTGCTAGAATTCAGAAATGAAATTTCAGAAATCTTATCCATAGCACAACTCATACTCATAGGTTCATTTAGCATGATGGAATACACAATATCAGTAGGTGGTATTCGAGCAAGTATTTCCTTATGTGTTATCAGTACCACATGATCAAAATTTGAATTTGGTAAACTATCACATGGTGCTGAAACAGTAGTGCAAGGCAAATCACAAGGAGGCTTCAGTAAAGGAATAGACTCACAATATGTGGCACATGTTGGCTGAAGCTCCAAAACAGTACCAATGTCATCAACAATCTCCTCAGTTGTAGTAGGTACTAAAACATCCGCCGCAAGTGACAATGCACAGTCCGACGATGTAGGTGGTAAAATAGATTGCTCCCTTTCTTCAAAAGCAACCTGCATAGCACAAGAAACAATACCAGGAGTAGAGATGATTACATTAGTAGAAATATCCTCACATGTATTAGCATCTACTGCACTGATGTTTTCTTTTTCTCTCATACTCTTAGAATGGATGCTCTCAACCTCACGTTTAGTGGAATCACACAGCTCACTTTTGATAACACTCTCACTCAGCTTGGCTATGTGGCTCTCATTCTCACATGGGTTGTAATGCACACCGTGTTCAAGATGACAAATAATAGAATTGTCACCATTCATCATGACCTTGTACTTAGCAGACAAACTGAACTCTTTTGTCCTCTCCTTGCGAAGAAGATGATACTCATGAAATTTGTCGGCTGAAATCCTGAGCATAACACGCCTCTTCATGTTCCATTTGAAAGAAATCCTTCCAACAACAGGACATATTTGAGCGTCAAACCTTCTGCTCCAAGGTTCTCCCAATAGTATGTGACAAGAATCAAGTGGTATAGGAGATACATCACAGCGCACAATCTCAGTATGCTCTTTAAAAGTCATAGGAACATCAGCGGTGTGTGAAATCAGCAATGTGCCATATGATGAATGCAAGAGATATGGCACCGCACGGGCACATGTGGGTAGCTGCAACTTTTGTACAACTTCAACGCTGATCAAATTAATAGTAGAGTTACTATCAATGGTAATGGAAGCACATCGCTCACCAATCATCACACTATGGTGGAAAAGACCATCACCATCAAAAATACCGCATTCTTCCTTCCAAAAAGTTCCACTACAACGCCAATTGTCGATGAATTTGTAACTATACGTCTCCACATTATTTGTAACATCACCTGCCTCCATTTTCTGCATCACATCAACACTACTAGAAGACATGATTAGTACATTAGTGCACAAATCAAAATCAGTATGGTGGAAACTCTCACAACTCACTCACAACTGATAGGAAAGAAGATCTTACCGTTCAAAAGTGAATAGAGATGCTCTACCAAACGTAATCAAAGACTGATGCACTGAACTGAATATCAAAGGTATAGAGAACGATCACAGGGCACACAGGTTATTTATGGTGGAGCTATAGGTATGGTATCCTAACTACACCGCAAACAAGTCCTAGTGCTGATCGTATGACAAATACCCACAGAAACACACACGGTGGAGATAAATGGGGCAATTGCAACTATGAAAATGAGCTCAAAAAAATGAGGTATGTCGGAGGAACGCTCGTGTTGCAATGCACAAGGAGAGACGCTAGCAATGTCTCAACGAAACGGGCACAAGATTGCTAAACTGAGCAGCCCGCAGAGCACTAAGCACGCTAGTCTCGTAGGATAGTTTTAGACACCAAGAAAGGCTTACTAAGGCTCACAAGGATAGGTACGCTATGTGGACTCAGTAAAAAAAATAAACAAAAAAAGAAAAAAATTTGACCTGAGAATTGGTCTCTGCCACGGCAGAAAAACGGCCTAAAATCCTGCCGCGGCAGGATGGCGGCAGAATATTTTTTCTCGTACTAGCACAGACAGGTCTGTGGTAAGGCGACGGTTCGATATTTTTTTTTGGATTTTTTTTTGTCACGCTAGAGCACAGACTTGTCTGTGGTCAGGCGTGAGGCAGCTAGCCGATTTTTTTTTACTCGCCAAGTAGTACACAACTAGGACTCTTTACTTGGACCGGATCTGACTTGATGGTAGCGGAGGTTTATATGAGGGCTGGGGCGTCCTCCCCTCTAAACGGGCCTAAAAATAGCCATAACTTGGCCCAAACTGACTCGGTTCGACTCAAACTGATACATACCGACCCATATATGGGTTCGGCCTTATTGCCACGCAGTCTAAACGTCGTGGAACACCTCAAACATATAATTGTTGGTGCGCCATATCTCTCTCTTGCTGATACGTGATTTCCTCATTGTGTCCTAGTGCGCCTGCCTCCTGCTCCTCCCTCGCGCACTTGTTGATATTGGAAATCAGCGCTTGTCCTTCTTGCTGCAACTCTCCTCCTCCTCGTGCAACGCTTGTGTTATCAATAAACCTAATCATACAAAGATGAATAGACTTAGGTAGTATAAAGTTCTCACTAAGTACAACATCAGGTTCAATTAAGAATAAATTCACCTGATAGTCATTATTGATTGGACTCAATATTTCCTTCCAGTTCAGGCAGTCAGAATCATCATAATCCATGCATATATGGGTTCGGCCTTATTGGCACGTAGTCCAAACGTCGTGGAACACCTCAAACATGTAATTCTTGGTCCCAATGGAACCGAGTCAGTTTGGGCCAAGTTATGGCTGTTTTTAGGCCCGTTTAGAGGGGAGGACGCCCCAGCCCTCATATATACCTCCGTAGCCGTCACAAGTTAGGGTTTAAGACCACGTTAAAATATTTTGGAGTTGTTTCTTTCATAGAACCTCTGGAATTACCCTGTGTTCGAATCTGCCAACTATAATTGAGTGTGATCTGTTGTTACATTGGGAATTAGTAGATTGCATACTACCGTTCGTGGTCACGGCTGCGTGCGCAAGAGTGTGGTGTTGTGAATATCCTACAAAGTTCGAGAGCTGTTGCATTGGCATCAGGGATCGAGCGGGAGAGATCATAGCTACGCACTAGTTATCTATCATCAACCATCACCATCGACAAGAGCTTGCTGAGAAGATCGGGCCACCCCATATCATTGACAAGAGCTTGTTGGGTTTACTCGATGAGCAATATCATCTTGGTATCAGAGCGCTGGGTTTACTCGGTGAGCAATATCATCTTGGTATCAGATTTCCTCGTTGCCACGGTAAGCAATCCACAATCCATCCATAGATTAGAGAGTGTTTTTCATCCTATACAGAAAAAGCCCCACAAAAAGAGTTGCCATAGCCTAGATTACATCGTATTCGAGTAATAGTTGCTGATCGCGTTCCTCTATTAGATTAGATCTAGATCTGTTCTTCGTAGATTTGTTTTCTAGTGTTCTAGTTGTTTTCCACCATCTTTTTCCGCTACCATCAAGTTAGAATCATCATAATCCATGTATATATCCTCATCATTAGGATTGTGGAAAGCCAAAGAACCAACCAAAAGAAAAGGAATAGTAAAATGTGGGTAAAATCCAACAAAACTCAAGTTAAAGGTGAAGGTCAACAACTCAAAAGGGTGACGGGAACCTACGACTATGTACACACACGTGGAGAAAGTTGGGATTGACACGACTATGAAAATGAGCAAACAAAATGTCCTAACAAAGACTAAGCTCATTGTCGTGCCAATGCAAGGAGAGACCATGGCTCGTTTGCAAAGAGGGAAAATGAGCAACGAATTTGTGCACTTGCCTTGTGTGCTCTTCTTTCTCTCTTGCTTACAAGCTTTGAGACTCTCTTTGTCAATGGGAGACTATTTTTCTTTTGCTTTTTCTTTGTATCTTTTTCTTTCTTTTGCTTTTTTTTGCCCTCCCTTGGTGCTATCTAGTCACACTTGATATTGCTCTTGCACTCTCACTATCCAAGGACAAATGCACAATGCTCAAGCAAACACAAGATGAGCCACTCTCATGGGATAGGTACACACAAAGGAAGATAGGAGTTAACAAGGTGACGCAAGTTATACCTTCGTTGGTGATGATGAACTTGGCGTCGGTGGTGCGGGATGATGTTTGTGGGCCATGGTGTCGATGAGCGCGGGGGTTGTCGATGCGGAAGCTTGTTGTTAGTTGACGACACGCACACGGGCACAAACAAACAAGAAGAAATTAGCCAATGCAAGATTAGAGGCAAAACTGTCAAAATCAGGCGTCAGGGCCGGAGACTCCGGGGTTTCAGGCCGGAAACTCCGGTGCAGACCGGAGACTACGGTGTAGGCCGAAGACTCCGGTGTGTAGGCCGGAGACTCTGGTCTGGAGTCAGATCGCGAACTGCTCGTGTTCTTGATCGGAAATCCACGCCTTGGGTCCTCAAATCCGCGAAAAATTGCCAAATTGGGCTGGGAAAACGCAGGATAAAGCTGGACCAACACCTAAGACAAGGTTTGGTCGGATGAAAACCACAAATAACACTCCAAATCAAGAGATCGATCCAAAGGCAAATATGGGCTATTTTTTGGGGATTTTCGAATTTTTGGTGGATAGAAGAAAAATTTGTGGGGGAAATCGTGAGCAACGAAGCTCTTGATACCAATATGTTGAGGGCAAACCTCTAGGGTGGCCCGATCTTTCATGATTCCCTTTCAAATCGAGGATGGAGTGCGGGGAGAGGAGGGGAGGATGAACACGACGAACTCACGCATGAAGAAACGATGAACACACACAAAACCACGATACACACCAATAGCTCACACCGGCGGTGACCGGTCCGACGCAATCCCTAGGATCGGCGTCAGGCGGAGGACTCTCTCTCGAACCGGCATGGCGAGATGGGAGACTCGATGAGATCTTGACGTCTAGGCAAAGGGACACTGATGCCTAGGCCTTGTACAACGCGGAGGCACGATGCAAACTCCAACGAGGTTTGGGGATATTGGTGCTCCTTAGTCAAGGAGCATGAGGCAAGAATTAGATAGATCCACAAAGGGGTTTCCACTAATTCCAATATCATGCCTAGGGTTTACAATGGAGGTGGGGGACTATATATAGGCCAGCCACTTAAACAGGGGTACTTTAGGAATAAAAGACAAGTTCTGGACAAACTAAGGGGTACATGGGCCGCAGGCCCAAAGGCCTTTTGATGCTTTGTGACGGTCGGACCGGAGACTCTGGTGTGGTGGACCGGAGACTCCGGTCTGGACCGGAGATTCTGGTCGGTCTCCGGACCGGCCTCTGGAGGGGCCTTCAGATTGTCCCAAGGCCTGGTTCTGGGGGCAGACCAGAGGTGGGGCCGAAGACTCCGGTGTCTTCAGGCCGGAGACTTTGGTGGACTGGAGACTCCGGTATGCGCAGACCGGAGACTCCAGTCTGAGTAGCTCCAGCGGCTCCATCTTCATGCTCTGCTCCTTGTTCTCCATCCTTGGGTGCTTGGTGATGTGTCGAAGCTTCGTACCTGATGATGCATAGGGTAGTTGCATGAAGTAGCATACCATCCAAGAAGGTATCAAATTGGCACGAGGAGAGGAGCGAGTTCACCTTAGCTTGTAGGAGTTTGGCTCGGGCACGAGTCATAGGTCCACTTGGGGTACTTGTTGGTGTAGATGTAGGAGCGTCCGTAGGATGGGCCGCATCATCTAGTCAAACAATAACACCATGATTAAGGTAGTATAAAGCTCTTATAAATCAAAGTATCATGTCCAACTAGGAATGAATTCACCTTGTGATATTTTTCTATGAGGCTCAATATTTCCTTCTAGCTCAAACAAGCAGAATCATCATACTCTATTAATGCATCCTCATCACTCTTTTTAAGTTCACCAAAATATTTTTGTTGTGCTTTGCCCCACATGAAGGTGATATTCTTTTTGGTCAACTCATTGAGAGGAAAAGCAATGGTAGAAAAGTCTTTCACAAAGCGACGATAGAAACCGGCCAACCCATGAAAACATTGGAGTTCACTCACATTTGTGGGGATGGGCCAATCTCGTATGTCCTTTAGCTTGGAAACATCAACATCTATCTAACAAGTGATTATTTGCTTGATTTGGAGTTCGTATGAGGAATCCACGTCCGTTTCAATTTCAGGACTTTTGTTTGTCTGAATTGAACGTTCCTTCTGTTCGATGATCTCCCTTGCTTGTATTGCGCCTGCCTCCCGCTCCTCCCTCGCGCATCCTTGGGCGATCATCATGTTGGGCTTCTCTTGTAGCCCTTCTCCTCCTCGCGCCATGCTTGTTTCTCCAACGAACCTGATCATACATAAATGCATAGATTTAGGCAGTATAAAGTTCTCATCAATCAAAGTACCAGATTCGTTTAGGAGTAAATTCACCTGTTGTTCAAGTAGCTTAGCACGAGCTCTTGTAATAGGTCCAATTCTAATCTCAATGGACTGATCCTTTCTTGCAACAGTTGTAGCATCTTCAGTAGTCATTGGGGTAGGTGTAATTGTAGGGATGTCCTCATCACCTTCCAAACCGCGCCGCCTACTAGACGAACCCGGAGGAGACGAAGGAGATTGAATGTCAAATCAAGCAACTCGTTTCCAAAGGTTTGATCCAAGTTAGCATTTGTCCAAGTGCGTTACCCGTGATTCTTGTCCCAAAAACAGATGATACATTGCGGCTATGCATGGACTGTCGCCCAATCAATGCTATCACCGTGTGTTATCGACATCCTATATCGCGTCTTGATGAAATGTTTGACGACTTGTGTGGAGCCACTATTTTCTCAAAAATTGATCTTCGTAGTGGTTACCATCAAATACGCATGGCGGAAGGTGATGAGTGGAAAACCGCCTTCAAGACCAAACTTGGTCTCTATGAATGGTTGGTCATGCCCTTTGGCTTCTCTAATGCCCCATTTACCTTCATCCGCCTGATGTATCATATTTTGCGGTCGCTCATTGACAAGAGTGTCGTTATCTATTTCGATGATATACTTTTTTATAGCAAGTCGCTTGAGGACCATGTTACACATGTCAACGAAGATTTGCAAATCCTTCGACATGAAAAGATATATGTTAATCTTCCCAAGTGCACCTTTGTTAAAGACAAGTTAATTTTTCTTATATTTGTCATTTATTTGAAGGGAATTGAAGTTGATGTTTCCAAGCTAAAGGACATACCCTGTGCTCGATTTTACCATCTATAATTGAGTGTGATTTGTTGTTCCATCGAGAATTAGTAGATTGCAAACTACCGTTCGTGGTCAACGGCTGCGTGCGCAAGAGCGTGGTGTTATGAATATCCTACAAGGTTCGAGAGCTGTTGCATTGGCATCGGGGATCGAGCGGGATAGTTCATAGCTACATGCTAGTTATCTATCATCTACCATCATCACCGCCATCCACTTACTGAGAAGATCGGGGCACCCCATATCATTTGGCCATCGGTTTGCGGGTGCGATATAGAAGAGAAAAGTATCTTGACGCCGAGCTTGGCCAAGAGGGTCTTCCATAAGTAGCTCATGAATTTGATGTCGCGGTCGGACACAACTGTTCTTGGCACACCTGAAGACGGACAATTTCCCTAAAAAACAAATTGGCCAGATGTGAAGCATCGTCTGTCTTATGACACGGTATGAAGTGTGCCATTTTTGAAAAGCGATCCACGACAACAAATATAGAATCATGACCATGCTTAGACCTAGGCAATTCTAACACGAAATTCATGCTAATGTCCGACCATGGTGCATGGGGAATAGGCAATGGCGTATAAAGACCATAAGGGTTAGCTTGCGACTTAGCTTGTAAGCATGTGATGCATCGTTGGATGTAACGCTCCACCTCCCTCTTCATCTTGGGCTAATAGTAATGAGTGGCGAGCATGTTCAATGTCTTGTCACAGCCAAAGTGACCCATGATGATGTGGCATATCCCATGCTTGATAGTGCCTATTGTGCTATCCTTGATTATGTTGCTGCTGCTACTATCAAGAAAAAGTTTTGTTTTTATTTTTACCCCGCAAGGAAAATATCAGGGAGGCAATTGGAGTCCAATATTGGTGGAGCATGATGTCTTTGAAGGAGTCTGGTTGGGGGCCACCTAGCAGCATGTTGAAGATGGAGGCACGCCTACAAAAGAGTCTTTTTATTTGAGTGTGTTGTTTTATTTTTTGTTTAGGAAAAGTGGGTCCGTGTCAAGTTGTTTTTATTTTCCTAGTTGGTTTATTTCTAGCAAGTCAAGTTGAGTCGGCTACTATATAAAGCCAGGGGTGTGCACCGTTTGTAAAGGGAGTTGAAATTATTTTAAGTTGAGAATACAGAAAAAGTCCCATGTCAGGGGACACAAATATCGTGTGTGAGTTTGCTTGCTGATCCGCGAAGGTCTGTTGCTGCTTGCGTCGAGTTGATCATCTTCTCAACGCTGATTGCTAGGATTTACGGTGTGTGTAAACAGATCGGATGTCCTTTGTATCTTTGCTACTGTTTATCTATTGATCGTCATGAAAGATCGGGCCTAAAACTTTTTTGATCACGTTGATCCGTTTCATCTTGGTACTAGAGCCGTCGGGTTTCTCACGACGATTACTTGCTGAGATTTATCTGCTGCTGAGGTCGATCTGCTGGTTTTCTTTGTTTGAAGACTAGAAGATCAGCGATTTTGTCTGCTGAGATTTGCTGCTGAGATTGATCTGCTGGTTGAGTTTTATCATCCGGAAGTTTGATCTACTGAAGAATATTGCTGTCGGGGACGTCAAGCCAACACACCGGTCCATTTGATCTACTGTCGGGCTCAGGCTGGGACACCGGTAATCATCTGTTTTGTTGATGTTGGATCCGGAGGCGTTGAACTCTGCTACAGAAGTTCTGTTCGCGGTAATACTGAAAATTGATATCGATCTGCTGAGGAAAAAACATAGAAAAGAGGAGTTTGGATCGATCTTGTTTTCTCTGGTGGTGCGTGTACGCTGGGAATCTAGGGAAGTGAGGAAATAAGAAGTCTAGGTTGGCAACGTATTTGATTAGACCGATTTTGTTGGTTCCTATTTTCCTGCCGCCTGCATCGTTGATCGGAAAGGCCCAATCGATCGAGGAATTGCGGGATAATGGCACGCTGAACCACAGACGGCATCTGCGGTCGAGCGAGACCGGTCGTGCTCGCTCCACGTGATCGTGGGATTACCTGGCCGCGCGCCTGACTCCCCTGGGCATCTGATTTTTTTCTCTGCCGTATACCGAGTGGAGTTCTACTGCTGCACGTTATTTTGAATCAGTTTGGATCATGTGGGTTGGTCAGGTGGAATCAATCAGATTGAATTGAGGACTTCAGGTCGCATAGCTTATTCAGATTGGTCGGTTGATCCAATGCCAGTACCACTAGCATCACATTCTATCCCAAAAGTTTTTGTGAAATACGGTAACACAATAAGGGGTGCTTCAGTGAGCCTCTTTTAAGTTCATCAAAAGCTTTTTGTTGTGCTTTGCACCACACGAAAGTGACATTCTTTTTGGTAAACTCGTTGAGAGGACAAGCAATGTTAGAAAAGTCTTTCATAAAGCAACGATAGAAACCGGTGAACCCATGAAGACTTCGGAGTTCACCCACATTTGTGGGAATAGGCTAATCTTGTATGTCTTTTACCTTGGAAACATCAACTTCAATGCCCTTCGAAGAAAATAAAAATCCAAGAAAAATCAACTTGTCTTTAGCACAAGTACACTTGGGAAGATTAGCATATAGTGTTGAGGGCAAACCTCTAGGGTGGTCCGATCTTTCACGATTCCCTTTTAAATCGAGGATGGAGTGCGGGGAGAGGAGGGGAGGATGAACACGACGAACGCACGCACGAAGAACGCGATGAACACACACATGCAAAACCACGATACACACTAATAGCTCATGCCGGCGGTGACCGGTCCGGCGCAATCCCTAGGATCGGCGTCGGGCGGAGGACTCTCTCTCAAACCGGCACAGGGAGATGGGAGACTCAGTGAGATCTTGACGTCTAGGCAAAGGGACACTGATGCCTAGGCCTTGTACAACGCGGAGGCACGATGCAAACTCCAGCGAGGTTTGGGGATATTGGTGCTCCTTAGTCAATGAGCATGAGGCAAGAATTAGATAGATCCACAAAGGGGTTTCCACTAATTCCAATATCATGCCTAGGGTTTACAATGGAGGTGGGGGACTATATATAGGCCAGCCACTTAAACAGGGGTACTTTAGGAATAAAAGACAAGTTCTAGACGGACTAAGGGGTACATGGGCCGCAGGCCCAAAGGCCTTTTCATGCCTGGCGATGGTCGGTCCGGAGAGTCTGGTGTGGTGGACCGGAGACTCCGGTCTAGACCGGAGAATACGGTGTAGCCTCCGGACCGGCCTCCGGAGGGGCCTTCAGATTGTCCTAGGGCCCGGTTCTGGGGGTAGACCGGAGGTGGGGCCGGAGACTCCAGTGTCTTCAGGCCGGAGACTTTGGCGGACCGGAGACTCCGGTGTGCGCAGACCGGAGACTCCGGTCTGAGCAGCTCCTGCTTCATGCTCTGCTCCTTGTTCTCCATCCTTGGGTGCTTGGTGATGTGTCGAAGCTTCGTACCTGATGATGCATAGGGTATTTGCATGAAGTAGCATACCATCCAAGGAGGTATCAAATTGGCACGAGGAGAGGAGCGAGTTCACCTTAGCTTGTAGGAGTTTGGCTCGGGCACGAGTCATGGGTCCACTTGGGGGACTTGTTGGTGTAGATGTAGGAGCGTCCGTAGGACGGGCCGTATCAGCTCCCCCCTTGGGAAAGAGTCGTCCTCGACTCTTCATGGTTATCATCTTGAACATCTCCATGGTTGGGTGAAAGATCCTTGATTGAATGTATTGCTTGCAAGGTACTTGGAGGTCGGTATGTCGATGATGTAAGCGTTGTTGTTGATTCGTTTGAGGACCTTGAAGGGACCTTCTCCTCTTGGCTTGAGCTTGGAGTCACGTTCCTTGGGGAAGCGGTCTTTGCTTAGGTGTATCCACACAAGGTCACCTTCTTCAAAGATCATCTCCTTCTTGTCATTGTTTAACCTTGAAGCTTGGCGAAGGACTTGTTGTTCGATAATAGCTCTTGTTTCTTCATGAAGCCTCTTCATAGCTTGTGCATGCTTCTCGACGTCCATGTTCGTGAGCTCATGGAGAAGTAGTGGTAGGATGTCGAGCGTGGTGAGGGGCTCGAAACCATAGACGATCATGAATGGACTCATCTTGGTTGTTGAGTGCTTTGCTCGGTTGTAGGCGAACTCGGCATGGGGAATGCATTCCTCCCAATCCTTCAAGTTTTTCTTGATCAACACACGTAGGAGAGTTTTGAGGCTTCGGTTGACAACCTCGGTTTTTCCATCGGTTTGAGGATGCGACGCGGATGAAAGGAGGAGCTTGACGCCGAGCTTGGCCATGAAGGTCTTCCATAAGTAGCTCATGAATTTTACGTCGCGGTCGGAGACGATTGTTCGTGGCACACCGTGTAGACGGACGATTTCCCTGAAAAACAGATTTGCAACATGTGAAGCATCGTCGGTCTTGTGGCACGGTATTGAGTGTGCCATTTTGGAAAAGCGATCCACAACCACAAATATAGAATCATGACCATGCTTAGATCTAGGCAATCCTAACACGAAATCCATGCTAATGTCGGACCAAGGTGTATGAGGAATAGGCAATGGCATATAAAGACCATAATGGTTAGCTTGCGACTTAGCTTGAACACATGTCGTGCATCGTTGAACGAAGCGCTCCACGTCGCGCTTCTTCTTGGGCCAAAAGTAGTGAGTGGAGAGCATGTCCAATGTCTTGTTACGACCAAAGTGACCCATGAGGCCTCCACCATGAGATTCTTGGAGAAGCAAAAGTTGAAGCGACGACTTCGGAATGCATAGCTTGTTTTTTTTAAATAGAAAGCCCTCATGCAAATAGAAATCATCAACGCCTTTGTCATTGGAGCACTTTGCGAAAATTTGTTCAAAGAACGGGTCGGAAGCATACAAAGATTTATTTTCCTCAAGACCCAACACGTTGATTTCAAGTCTCGTAAGAAAGCTTGTATGTTTGCGAGACAATGCGTCCGCAACTACATTATCTTTGCCCTTCTTATACTTGACAATGTACGGAAAAGACTCCATGAACTCAACCCACTTAGCGTGTCTCTTGCTCAAGTTAGCTTGGCCTTTGAGATATTTCAACGACTCGTGGTCGGAATGTATGATAAATTCCTTGGGCCAAAGGTAGTGTTGCCAAACTGGAAGGACACGAACTAAGGCAAAAAGCTCTTTGTCATAAATCGGATAGTTGAGGCGAGCACCATCAAGTTTCTCGCTATGGTAGGCTATAGGACGTCCGTTTTGCATAAGGACTCCTCCAATGCCAATACCACTAGCATCACACTCTATCTCAAAAGTTTTTGTGAATTCCGGTAACGCAAGGAGAGGTGCTTCCGTGAGCCTCTTTTTAAGTTCATCAAAAGATTTTTGTTGTGCTTTGCCCCACACGAAGGTGACATTGTTTTTGGTCAATTCATTAAGGGGACAAGCAATGGTTGAAAAATCTTTTACAAAGGGACGATAGAAATCGGCCAACCCATGAAAAGTTCGGAGTTCACTCACATTTGTTGGGATGTGCCAATCTCGTATGTCCTTTACCTTGGAAACATCAACTTCAATTCCCTTCGAAGAAATGACAAATCCAAGAAAAATCAACTTGTCTTTAGCAAAAGTGCACTTGGGAAGATTAGCATAAAGCTTTTCATGTCAAAGGATTTGCAGAACTTCCTTGACATGTGTTATATGGTCCTCAAGTGATTTGCTATAAACAAGAATATCATCGAAATAGACAACAACACTTTTTCCAATGACAGAACGCAAGATATGATTCATTAGGCGCATGAAGGTGGATGGGGCATTAGACAAACCAAAGGGCATAACAAACAATTCATAGAGACCAAGTTTTGTCTTGAAGGCGGTTTTCCACTCATCACCTTCAGCCATGTGTATTTGATGGTAACCACTACGAAGATCAATTTTCGAAAAAATAGTGGCTCCACACAACTCATCAAGCATGTCATCGAGACGTGGTATGGGATGTCGATAACGCACGGTGATAGCATTGATTGGACGGCAGTCCATGCATAACCGTAAGGTATCATCCGTCTTTGGAACAACAATAACGGGTACAGCACTTGGACTAGTGCTAACTTGGATCAAACCTTTGGAGACGAGTTGGTTGATTTGACGTTCGTTCTCCTTCGTCTCCTCCGGGTTCGTGCGGTAGGCGGCGCGGTTGGGAAGTGGTGCACCGGGGATGAGGTTAATGCGATGTTCGATGCCGCGAAGAGGAGGTAGTCCATGTGGGAGCTCTTTCGGGAACACATCCTTGAATTCCTGCAAAACACTCATCAAATATGGAGGAACATTGGTTAATTCATTAGCTCCTTGCGCTAGTCCCTTGCAAAGGAGGACATAGTGCAAGATGGATGGGTTGTTCCAAACATCTCTCATCTCACTTTTGGTGGCAAGGAGAACACTCTTAGTTTTTCCACTTGAGTTTGGCTTATGGCTCTCACTCACTATGAGGTGGTTCTCTCTCTCACCGCTCTTCTCACAAGTAGGTGTTGTGCTTTGCGCCCTCGCTAAAGCCTTTGTGTTGTCCGCAATTATTTGGCTAGGAGTCATCGGTTGCAAAACACATGTTTTGTTGAGCCATTTGAAGGTGTATACATTGGTGCGACCATCATGTTGAGCAGCCTTGTCAAATTGCCATGGTCGACCAAGAAGCATGTGGCAAACTATCATAGGAACCACATCACACTCCACCGTATCTTTGTAAGGACCAATGGCGAAGGAAACCGATACGGTATGCTTGATCTTCACGGGCCCTTGGTCACTTAGCCATTGCACGTGGTAGGGGTGGTTGTGTGGATGGAGGGTGAGGTTGAGCTTCTCACACAACTCGGTGCTAGCAAGGTTGTGAAGATCGGTCACCGCCAGTGTGAGCTATTGGTGTGTATCGTGGTTTTGCGTGTGTGTGTTCATCGCGTTCTTCGTGTGAGCGTTCGTCGTGTTCATCCTGCCCTCCTCTCCCCACACTCCATCCTCGATTTGAAAGGGAATCGTGAAAGATCGGGCCACCCTAGAGGTTTGCCCCCAACAAAAAGTGAGCAACGGATTTGTGCACTTGCCTTGGGCGCTCTTCTTTCTCTCTTTCTTACAAGCTTTGAGACTCTCTTTGGCAATGGGAGACTATTTTTCTTTTGCTTTTTCTTTGTATCTTTTTTTTGCTCTCCCTTGATGCTACCTAGTCACACTTGATGTTGCTCTCGCACACTCACTATCCAAGGAGAAATGCACAATGCTCAAGCAAACACAAGATGAGCCACTCTCATGGGACAGGTACACACAAAGGAAGATAGGGGTTAACAAGGTGACACAAGTTATACCTTCTTTGATGATGAACTTGGCATCGGTGGTGCGGGATGATGTTCGTGGGCCGTGGTGTCGGTGAGCGCGGGGGTTGTCGATGCGGAAGCTTGTTGTTAGTTGACGACACATGTACGGGCACAAAAAAACAAGGAGAAATTAGCCAATGCAAGATTAGAGGCAAAACTGTCAAAATCAGGCGCCAGGCCGGAGACTCTAGGGATTTAGGCCGGAAACTCCGGTGCAGGCCGGAGACTCCGGTGTGGGTAGGCCGGAGACTCCGGTCTGGAGTCAGATCGCGAACTGCTCATGTTCTTGAGCGGACATCCATGCCATGGGTCCTGAAATCCGCGCAAAATTGGCCAAATTGGGCTGGGAAAATGCAGGATAAAGCTGGACCAACACCTAAGACAAGGTTTGGTCGGATCAGAACCACAAATAACACTCCAAATCAAGAGATCGATCCAAAGGCAAATATGGGCTGTTTTGGGGGGCTTTTTGAATTTTGGTGGATAGAAGAAAAATTTGTGGGGGAAATCATGAGCAACGAAGCTCTTGATAACAATATGTTGAGGGTAAACCTCTAGGGTGGCCTGATCTTTCACGATTCCCTTTCAAATCGAGGATGGAGTGCAGGGAGAGGAGGGGAGGATGACTACGACGAACGCACGCACGAAGAACGCAAGGAACACACACGCAAAAGCACGATACACAACAATAGCTCACACCAGCGGTGACCGGTCCAGCGCAATCCCTAGGATCGGCGTCAGGCGGAGGACTCTCTCTCGACCCAGCACATCGAGATGGGAGACTCGATGAGATCTTGACGTCTAGGCAAAAGGACACCGATGCCTAGGCCTTGTACAACATAGAGGCACGATGCAAACTCTAGCAAGGTTTGGGGATATTGGGGCTCCTTAGTCAAGGAGCATGAGGCAAGAATTAGATAGATCCACAAAGGGGTTTCAACTAATTCCAATATCGTGCCTAGGGTTTGCAATGGAGGTGGGGGACTATATATAAGCCAGCCACTTAAACAGGGGTACTTTAGGAATAAAAGACAAGTTCTAGACGGACTAAGGGGTACATGGGCCGCATGCCCAAAGGCCTTTTCATGCCTGGTGATGGTCGGTCCGGAGACTCCGGTGTGGTGGACCGGAGACTCCGGTCTGGACCGGAGAATCTGGTGTAGCCTCTAGAGGGGTCTTCAGATTGTCCCAGTGCCCGGTTCTGGGGGCAGACCGGAGGTGGGGCCGGAGAGTTCGATGTCTTCAGGCCGGAGACTTTGGCGGATCAGAGATTCCGGTGTGCGCAGACCGAAGACTCTGGTCTGAGCAGCTCCAGCGGCTCCTGCTTCATGCTCTGCTCCTTGTTCTCCATCCTTGGGTTCTTGGTGATGTGTCGAAGCTTCGTACCTGATGATGCATAGGGTAGTTGCATGAAGTAGCATACCATCCAAGGAGGTATCAAATTGGCATGAGGAAAGGAGCAAGTTCACCTTAGCTTGTAGGAGTTTGGCTCGGGCAGTCATGGGTCCACTTGGGGGACTTGTTGGTGTAGATGTAGGAGCGTCCGTAGGATGGGCCGGATCATATAGCTTTTCAGGTCGAAGGATTTGCAAAACCTCCTTGACATGTGTAACATGTTCCTCAAGTGACTTGCTATTAACAAGTATATCATCGAAATAGACAACGACACTCTTGTCAATGAGAGAACAAAAATATGATTCATAAGGCGCATGAAGGTGGATGGGGCATTAGATAAGTGATATGGGGTGGCCCGATCTTCTCAGCGCCTTCCTCCCGCTCCTCCCTCGCGCATCCTCGGGCGATCATCATGTCGGGCTCCTCTTGTAGCCCTTCTCCTACTCGCGCCATGCTTGTTTCTCCAACGAACCTGATCATATATAAATGCATAGACTTAGGTAGTATAAAGTTCGTATAAATGAAAGCATCATGGTCAACTAGGAATGAATTCACCTGATAGTTATTATTGATTTGACTCAATATTTCCTTCTAGTTCAAGCACTCGAAATCAGCATGATCCATGATTGTATCCTCATCATCCTCCCTTTCTTCAAGAAAAGCTGTCCTCGGTGTTGGGTAAGCTGAAAGTGGAAGAAAAAAAAGAACAATGTGTACGCAAAGTATATATATAACATGTTGTATTATTGTTGTTCACATAAAAAATATGTCCAGTATACATCAAGCAACTTAAATTGCAGGTATAAGTGAAGTACAAAGAATCATGATCATGGTGAAAAACAAATAGATATATAGTCTTGTTGTTCAATATTAAATTCAGTTTTCTCAAAGAAGATCTATGATCAAATTTGTGAACAAGATCAAACCAATTCATGCCATGCTTCAACTGTGGTACTCTGATTATTATGAACATGATCATGTTGTCCAGTATGTAAAATGCAACTCAAGTTGCAAATATAAGTGAAGTATAAAGCATTAGCACAACTAGGCAACGAATTTTGGGAACACAATGAATATGAAAACTCGGGTTCTATTCTAGCAAGATTAGAACAATCCAACATAGGTAGAATTACTTGTGTTGGTTGCAATATATCAACTAGACCAGAATGTATTTCCATAATATCTCGAACATGAACTATTGTCCCATAGCAAACATTTTGTGACACATTGCATATATGGCTGAAAACAGCTTGTTTCAATTTAGCGATTCTATCACAAGTAATGCATATATGATCCACAAGAAAATTTTCATCCATGCTATATTCACCAATTAGATTGAAAGTGAAACAAGGAGAATATGTGCTAGAATTTAGACATGAAATTTCAGAAATTTTGTCCATAGCACAACTCATACTCATAGGTTCATTTAGCATGATGGAATACACAATATCAGTAGGTGGTAGTCGAGCAAGTATTTCTTTATGTGTAATCAGTAACACATGATCAAAATTTGAATTGGGTAAACTATCACATGATGTTGAAACAGTAGTGCAAGGCAAATCACAAGGAGGCATCAACAAAGGAATAAGCTCACAAATATGTTGCACTTGTTGACTGTAGCTCCAAATCAGTACCAATGTCATCAACAATCTCCTCAGTTGTAGTAGGGACTAAAACATCCTCCGCAAGTGACAATGCACAGTCCGATGATGCAGGTTGTAAAATAGATTGCTCCTTTCTTCAAAAGCAACATGCATAGCACAAAAAAATACGAGGAGTAGAGATGATTACATTAGTAGGTTTGGCCGATGGCGGAGGGTGGCTAGCAGCCGCTGCAGGTGACGCCATAGGAGGCGGTGTAGATCTGGCCGCAAAACGGCTGGTTGATGGAAAAAGTGCACGTGACTTAGCCTCCTCAACTAGCTATGACTCCGCCGCTCTAGCATGGTGCAACAGTTTGTTCATAGTCTCGTACTTGTGATGACGAACAATGCTCATGATTTGAAGCTTCAAATTGTTGCGAAAACGCTGCATAGTCATCTCAAGGGGTTCACGAACTCTAGCATGTTGCCTAAGCATCTCCATCTCCATGTAGTACTCATCAACTGACATGGTTCCTTGCCTCAACTGTGTGTACCTTGGCTGAATCGCTGATGTAATGGCCTCAATCAAACGCTGCAAGGTGGCCATATTTACATTGAGTGCTGTCTCTTGAGTTTGAAGATTAGTGAGTGCGCCAGTATTCTGATCCACTGGATCTTGCAAGTTCTTGGTATTCCCATCAATAGACTCGCGCCAATTAACAACCTCCTCAAGCTGCTTTTTCTGTGACACAACTTCATCATCACTAAAAGACATGATTAGTAGGTTAGTGCAAAAATCAAAATCTGTATGGTGGAAACTCTCACAACTAACAAGAAAAAAGATCTTACCGTTCCAAAGTGAATATGGATGCTTTACCAAACGGCATCAAAGACTTATGCACTGATGTGATGAAGTGAATATCAAAGGTGATGTGGCCCGTCCTACGGATGCTCCTACATCTACACCACCAAGTCCCCCAAGTGGACCCATGACTCGTGCTCGAGCCAAGCTTCCCCAAGCTAAGGTGAATTCGCTCTTGTACTCATGTGACTTCGATACACCCCTGGATGGCTTGCTTCATGCCCCGACACTACGCATCATCAGGCATGCAGATGTTGGAAATATGCCCTAGAGACAAATAGTAGTAAGTACTATTATTTCATATAGTTTATGATTAAGTTTTATATCATGCTATAACTGTATTGAGTGGAAACATCAATACACGTGTGATATACAAACAAACCAGCGGTTCCCAGTGAAACTCTAGTCACTGGTTCATTGGTCAACGGATGATCATGTTTCCTGATCATGTGGCATTTATGCCAGTTGGAAATGAGGTCATCTCATTCTGAGAATGAGATGATGAACCAATACCCAACCTAAACATCGTGATTCGATCATGTCACGAAGTTCAAGTTACGATGATTAGAAATGGATCCTCGTAGACTATTCCTTAGACCGTGAGGCTATATCAATCACTGTCTCCCGAGAGTGCTTAGATAGCATCAAACACCATCTGGTAAAACGGTGGTTATAAAGGTGTGTTCAGGTATTCGTAGGAAACAATAGAGGCAATATATGTCAAGAGCGGGATTTGTCCGTCCATGAGACGGGAAGATACTCAAGGGCCCACTCGGAGAAGTTATATCCAATAGCTGCGCAGCGTGTGATTAGATCACGGGGATATCACTTGTCGGAACGAGTCAAATAGCATTGTTCAGTAACGAGATTGAACCCGACATGAAGATGTCATTGATCAAGTCTCGGGCAATGCAAGTATCGAATGACAAAGGGAATAAGACACGACTGTCCCGGTTCAAACGACGAAAGATCTTCATGGAACACACAGGGGTCACATGGCCATCCAGGTCCCTCTGTTGATCATTGGTGCGGGAGTGTCTCGACCATGTCTGGAGTGTTCCCGAACCGTAGGGTATGACGCTTAAGGGCTTGATGATGCTTAGATAGTGTTTATAGGATCGGTAGAATCACCGAAGAAAAGAAGGAAGAAAACCAGAAGGGTTTCGGTAAGTCCGGAAGATGTCCGGAGTGGAGGTGGAAGGTGTTCCATAGCCACGGAGATTAGATAATGTGTGAATGAATGTTAAATATTGATTTAATCATTTATTCATAATTATTTAATAAAGAGAAAATCAATTAAAAGGTCAAAAGGCTTAATGGGCCAATTTCCGGAGGGAGAGGGCCCATTAGGGAAAGGAGAGAGGGAGAGGGACCAAGGGGGTGACGGCTGGGCCTTGCACCCCCCGCGGGGCCCACTAGGGGTGGTCGACGGCCTCCCCACCCCCTCCTCTCCTTTAGTCCCCCCACTACCTCCCCTCCCCCTATATAAAGTGGGGTATTTGGCCTGGAAAAGACAACCAATAATCAATAAAGATCTCCCCACTTTTGGGAGGACCTCTAATTGATATTTTCTCTCTCCCCCTCTCTCTCTCGTGACCATGGTCCCAAGTCTGGACTGCGCGAGCGAGAGACATCTTCACCACGGAGCGCCGTCGCACTGCGGGATTCGGATCCGGAGATCTACTTCCGCAACTGCTGCTGGATCGGGGAAGCGGGAGTCATCGTCAGGCACCGAATGTGTGTAACTCCCACGAGGTGTCACACTTGAGGCACTCAAGTCGTTGGAGCCAGAAGGAGCGCAAGGACTTCATCACGACCTTGATGTCAGCTTCGGCTCGTCTACATCAACCACGCTCTCCTGAGCGTCGACAACGCTTTTCGGTCTTCGAGGGTAAGTTCGCAAAAAGCCCCTCCTGTTACTGTATTACTAATAGATAGGTCCTGGCAGCTTCAGGGGTTCAGGGGCGTAGAGTAAAATTTATTGTTTTTATGCGCGGAACCCATACAGTGGTATTAGAGCTAGATCTATGCGTAGTAATTCTAGTACGGGTAGAACACACGAGATGTAGCGTGTGGGCGTTGATCTTTTAGTTGTTACCCTCCCACGTGTACTTGTGTATACCGTAGTAATGCTTGATGAAGCTCCCCCCAACCGACTTTACGCGTTCATTCACGAGACTGGTCCACGCTTGACATACGGCTTGTACCGTATAAAGTGGCTTAGGGGGGGTGTCTGTCTCTCTCGCATTAGTTGGTATGCCATTTGCAACGGAGGGCCCCAAAAGGGGTGTAGTATAGACAACTACTTGATCAGCGTTATGCTGAAAGTTTGTAGGTAAGAACGGTTCTTGTGCGAAAGCCCATTCAGCCACGTAAAACATGCAAAGATAAAGTAGAAGCGTCTAACTTTGTTTTGCAGGGGGCGTTTCTTTGTGATATGGTTGTGGCAAAGGTAAAGTAATTACCTTTTGTTGCATAGTAGTAGATAGTAAGGAAGGTTATCAACTACCACGCCGGAATGACACCGGTACCCTAGTGTCTATGGCGCCGGAACCCTGGCGCCAGAACCCGGTGACGGCGGATGGGGATCACGATGTGAAGGACCATATCACATAGCATTTACATTCAATGTTATTGTTTGTATGTCTTATTGTGTGCTAGTATTAGATACTTGACGGTAGCCTAATAAGATGATCCCTATTAAAATTACCAACGATTGTGTTCCCCCTTAGTGTGCACCACCAAGAAAGTTCTTCGGTATGAGGCGATCCAGGGTGACAGGCCTGGGTGTCATACATATCTACATTCACATATATTGGGTGTAAGCCATGTTGCACAACGAATACACTAAGGTTGAGTTGGCGAGCCTAGCATGCTAGATAAGCATGGCCTCGGAACACGGATGGTCGAAAGATTCAGCATAAGTCGCATGAATGATGTGACCGACGTTTAGCGTCCACCCTTGAACCCACATTGATGGGCGTGACTATCGGGGGAGATGTGCCTGATAGGGGTCGTGTTATCACTAAGAACCCTCACTGGGATAGGTGTTTCTGAGTGGAGTTATTATTAACTCATTTAATTATAAACTTAGTCTAAATTCCTTTTGCAATTATAAATGTAGATGGGTTCTTTCGTGTTGACAACTAAATGGTTAGAAGGGGAGAAGCTCAGATTAGATGGATCGAACTTCTCCATTTGGGTTGCCAGTCTCCATGTTCTCCTTAGCGAGAACGACATGGTCGACTACATACTCGACGGGATGGATCTGGATCCGTCCACAGACCTTGAGACCCTAGAGGAGCGGAAAGACCGCTATCTCCGTCATAAG
This sequence comes from Avena eriantha, assembly GCA_910589775.1. Lineage (NCBI taxonomy): Eukaryota > Viridiplantae > Streptophyta > Magnoliopsida > Poales > Poaceae > Avena > Avena eriantha. The sequence continues at coordinate 277,345,154 of OU342741.1, forward strand.
ATGGCCTCCTATATTTCAGTTGTGATGCGTTTCGGAATGGTGGACGAGCTGTGGCCTTTCATGGGTGATGTCAACCCTCGTTTGGTGATGCTACAGCTTAGGACACATTCCGTGGAGGAGACACGCATCTGGGAGCATGAGTTGATGGGAGACTTCCTCGCCATTGAGATGGAGGAGAACTCATCACTGGACAGCCACTTACAGCACATGCATGATGTGTACATGAGGCCAGCATACTTCCTTGACGTCTGTATTCCAGGCTCTTTCGCAAATTCTGCTGTGCTGCGGTAGCTGCCACCAAGCTACCAAGCACAAGTCAGGACTTGCGTAATGAGGGGCGACACGGAAATGGAGTTCCACCGGTTCATGACACATCTCAGGAACGTGTTGGTTGAATCAAATGTCGCTCAAGTCATCGACTACAAAGGTATATATTTGATATACAGTTTTATAAATGCTATAATCTTGCAAACACATTGCAGTGTTAAGTATATCTGATACTTGTTCTGTTTTGGTGAAAACAGGTCCTTCTGCATGAGAGGTGCTTGCTGGAGAGGAGGTGATGTTGCGTGTTGATGGCGAGCATGATGATGATGGCCGACGACACTCTCCCTTAACATTTATCACTTAGTTTGTGTTTTAGGATGATTTTTGTAATCAAGAGATTGTGAACTTCTTTAGTGTGTCTCACACTTTGTGAGACGGTTATTCATATGAGTTTGTAACAAATAGTTGTTCTGCTTTTATGATTGATTTCTATTCGTGTTCTTATCTTGTTTGATTATATGTGAATTATCCTTGTTGTTTGAAACTAATTGATAATGTATGAACATTTGTAAAACATTAAAATGCCTTGTTTAAAAATACCCAACTTAATGATATTTCATTAGTGAATGAAACCATTGTTTGAATTCAAAGTTATGTGATAATATGTGAAAGTCATTCAATTGCTTCTCACATATAAATCATACCTAAGTTCGGCAAAATAACTTGAACACCGTGTATTACTTGAATACAAAGTGTTTAGTGAATTGTTGAAAGTAAATACATATCCGATGTATTGAGTTTTAACGAAAATGGTAATTATCATTAAATGATTGTTTAAATGTGTAAAGTAAGTTTACCAAAGGAAACATGAATATGAAACTATTTGATTTGATCAAAGTGTTTCATCAACAAAGGGTATAAATATAAAAGAGAATCCAATTGCTATGATTTGATCAATAGTAATGAAATTTGAATTTATAAGAATGGCATGAAAGAAATTGTGGAATGCAAAGTGTTTTGAAACGTCAAAATACAAAGCATCGCAATGTGATATTAGATATCAAAGGGGGTTGAATAGAAGGCAACAAATAAATCGATGTAGTATATATGTAGAGACCATTAGTGTAGAAATAGTTAGCACTCAATTAGAATTGGTAAACCATTTGAATTCGTGAAAGTTTTGGGGTTATTCTATATAACCAAAACATTAGCGAATAAGTCCTTGTAGAGTATTCATTGGAAACTTTGAATACGAAACCCATAGCTCAAACCAAAAGGAAAGAAAAATTCGTATTGCTTGGATTTTGGTGCATTCTTGAGAATGCTCACTTCTAGTGATGTTTCTCAATTATGGAGCAAATGGAAAATAGTGTAAAACATGATGAGGATTCAAAACCCTGCATCAGAATGTTGAGAAGCGCAACAGACAATGTTCCTGAATGATTCTCTTCACAGAAGGAAAGAATCAATGATTTTGATCATTGTGTTTTTCCCTCCACTATTGTTTTTCACTACATGAAGTAGGATTCAAAATGTAAATCCATATCTTGTATGGAGACATTTGTGAATTACTTGTCATGAGTTTTGAATATGACATACCTACAAACTACTAAGGAAATAATGTCAAACTAAATTATGAGAAATCCTCGAAGCAAAATTCCCTTGAGATTAGAAAGCAATTCATTGCTGAATCTCACAAGTAAAAGGGGTTACTTGGAATTTCCCAAATGACTGCAAAGCCATTGTAGGAAAAGGGTGTGAATGACAAAAGCACAATTTGTCAAGTATTGGATGAATTCAAATGAATTTGATTCATGTGTGCTGGATGTCTAGTGGATTTAAAACTAGTAAAGTACTAGTATCTTATAGTAAATCTCCAAGTTTGATATTTGATCAAAAGATTTTTGAAGTTATTCAAAACAGTAAGGAGATATGCAATTTGCATAAAATTGAGTGGGAGTTATGCAAGTCTTCCTTAAACAATATGTGATTGACATATTTTTAAGTGGGAGCAACATAAGACTCAAATTCAAATATGTAGGAACATAGTTTGAATAAGAGTACTGACTCGTACCCAAATATGTTAGCAACATAGTTTGAGTGGGAGCTTATATGAGTAATTCTTAAGTAAGTTAAGGATGAAAGCGCAAATACTTATAAATAAGGATTTATAAGATGTAGACGTTGATAATAACCGTATTATGATATTATGTAGTATTCCCTAAAGGATTCTGAAAGCTATTCTAGAATAGAAGTTAATTAAGGAACTAGTCCTTAATGACTAAAATTAGGAATAGCATTAAGTTTGACATCAATGGTTGAAAGAAAGAAAAGGATGATCATCATCCACTATGTTAAGACATAGGTTCTATCTTAGAAAACCATGATGATAACTTAGCATAATATGTGATCCAATAAGGAACGTTTGAAAGTGATTAAGTTCGAATCACAGAACGTTGAGCTGAGTTTTGTCCGCAGTGCCTACTAGAGAACTGTAGACATGTTTTCCAAATCCATAAAGGATGACATATCTTAAAGCATAAAGAGTTATGTTATAAGGGAATATATTGGAAACTCCTCTAGATACCAATTAGAGTCAAGTAGGAAGCGAGGTGAACAAAAACATCGAAAGTTGCACAGAGTGCACTAGTGTTTTGATGAATACATTTATAATAATAGATAAGGGTACCATCTAAAGTGTTGAATAATGTTATGGCGGGCTAATTCGCTTTTAACGTAGAATGATGTGTCCCAGGGAATAGTGCCCATGAGAAAGCCCTCGAGGTTGATCTAACGTCACTGTAGGCTCCTGGAATCAGGCCTCGTTCTGCTGCCATAGCGACGATGCATACACACAAATGCTGCCATGTGATGATAAAATATTAATGTCAATCAAAGTGACATTAGTAAGTTGCAAAGGATCTAGGACTGTAAAGTACAGACCCAAGACTCAACCTCTTCCATGAGCAAGCATGTTCTAGGTACCGGTTATATGGTACCAATAATTAAGAACAAATGCAGCTAGTGTATTTGTACTCTAGTGCAAGTGGGAGACTCTTGGAAATATGCCCTACAGACAAATAGTAGTAAGGACTATTATCATATTTCATATAGTTTATGATTAAGTTTTATATCATGCTATAACTGTATTGAGTGGAAACATCAATACACGTGTGATATACAAACAAACCAGGGGTTCCTAGTGAAACTCTATTCACTGGTTCATTGGTCAACGGATGATCATGTTTCCTGATCATGTGGCATTTATGCCAGTTGGAAATGAGGTCATCTCATTCTGAAAATGAGATGATGAACCAATACCCAACCTAAACATCGTGATTCGATCATGTCACGAAGTTCAAGTTACGATGATTAGAAATGGATCCTCGTAGACTATTCCTTAGACCGTGAGGCTATATCAATCACTGTCTCCCGAGAGTGCTTAGATAGCATCAAACACCATCTGGTAAAACGGTGGTTATAAAGGTGTGTTCAGGTATTCGGAGGAAATCGTAGAGGCAATATATGTCAAGAGCGGGATTTGTCCGTCCATGAGACGGGAAGATACTCAAGGGCCCACTCGGAGAAGTTATATCCAATAGCTGCGCAGCGTGTGATTAGATCACGGGGATATCACTTGTCGGAACGAGTCAAATAGCATTTTTCAGTAACGAGATTGAGACCGACATGAAGATGTCATTGATCAAGTCTCGGGCAATGCAAGTATCGAATGACAAAGGGAATAAGACACGATTGTCCCGGTTCAAACGACGAAAGATCTTCGTGGAACGCACAGGGGTCACATGGCCATCCAGGTCCCTTTGTTGATCATTGGTGCGGGAGTGTCCCAACCATGTCTGGAGTGTTCTCGAACCGTAGGGTATCACGCTTAAGGGCTTGATGATGCTTAGATAGTGTTTATAGGATCGGTAGAATCACCGAAGAAAAGAAGGGAGAAAACCGGAAGGGTTTCGGTAAGTCCGGAGGATGTCCGGAGTGGAGGTGGAAGGTGTTCCATAGCCACGGAGATTAGATAATGTGTGAATGAATTTTAAATATTGATTTAATCATTTATTCATAATTATTTAATAAAGAGAAAATCAATTAAAAGGTCAAAAGGCTTAATGGGCCAATTTCCGGAGGGAGAGGGCCCATTAGGGAAAGGAGAGAGGGAGAGGGACCAAGGGGGGTGGACGGCTGGGCCTTGCACCCCCCGCGGGGCCCACTAGGGGTGGCCGACGGCCTCCCCACCCCCTCCTCTCCTTTAGTCCCCCACTACCTCCCCTCCCCCTATATAAAGTGGGGTATTTGGCCTGGAAAAGACAACCAATAATCAATAAAGATCTCCCCACTTTTGGGAGGACCTCTAATTGATATTTTCTCTCTCCCCCTCTCTCTCTCGTGACCATGGTCCCAAGTCTGGACTGCGCGAGCGAGAGACATCTTCACCACGGAGCGCCGTCGCACTGCGGGATTCGGATCCGGAGATCTACTTCCGCAACTGCTGCTGGATCGGGGAAGCGGGAGTCATCGTCAGGCACCGAATGTGTGTAACTCCCACGAGGTGTCACACTTGAGGCACTCAAGTCGTTGGAGCCAGAAGGAGCGCAAGGACTTCATCACGACCTTGATGTCAGCTTCGGCTCGTCTACATCAACCACGCTCTCCTGAGCGTCGACAACGCTTTTCGGTCTTCGAGGGTAAGTTCGCAAAAAGCCCCTCCCGTTACTGTATTACTAATAGATAGGTCCTGGCAGCTTCAGGGGTTCAGGGGCGTAGAGTAAAATTTATTGTTTTTATGCGCGGAACCCATACAGTGGTATTAGAGCTAGATCTATGCGTAGTAATTCTAGTACGGGTAGAACACACGAGATGTAGCGTGTGGGCGTTGATCTTTTAGTTGTTACCCTCCCACGTGTACTTGTGTATACCGTAGTAATGCTTGATGAAGCTCCCCCCAACCGACTTTACGCGTTCATTCACGAGACTGGTCCACGCTTGACATACGGCTTGTACCGTATAAAGTGGCTTAGGGGGGGTGTCTGTCTCTCTCGCATTAGTTGGTATGCCATTTGCAACGGAGGGCCCCAAAAGGGGTGTAGTATAGACAACTACTTGATCAGCGTTATGCTGAAAGTTTGTAGGTAAGAACGGTTCTTGTGCGAAAGCCCATTCAGCCACGTAAAACATGCAAAGATAAAGTAGAAGCGTCTAACTTTGTTTTGCAGGGGGCGTTTCTTTGTGATATGGTTGTGGCAAAGGTAAAGTAATTACCTTTTGTTGCATAGTAGTAGATAGTAAGGAAGGTTATCAACTACCACGCCGGAATGACACCGGTACCCTAGTGTCTATGGCGCCGGAACCCTGGCGCCGGAACCCTGGCGCCAGAACCCGGTGACGGCGGATGGGGATCACGATGTGAAGGACCATATCACATAGCATTTACATTCAATGTTATTGTTTGTATGTCTTATTGTGTGCTAGTATTAGATACTTGACGGTAGCCTAATAAGATGATCCCTATTAAAATTACCAACGATTGTGTTCCCCCTTAGTGTGCACCACCAAGAAAGTTCTTCGGTATGAGGCGATCCAGGGTGACAGGCCTGGGTGTCATACATATCTACATTCACATATATTGGGTGTAAGCCATGTTGCACAACGAATACACTAAGGTTGAGTTGGCGAGCCTAGCATGCTAGATAAGCATGGCCTCGGAACACGGATGGTCGAAAGATTCAGCATAAGTCGCATGAATGATGTGACCGACGTTTAGCGTCCACCCTTGAACCCACATTGATGGGCGTGACTATCGGGGGAGATGTGCCTGATAGGGGTCGTGTTATCACTAAGAACCCTCACTGGGATAGGTGTTTCTGAGTGGAGTTATTATTAACTCATTTAATTATAAACTTAGTCTAAATTCCTTTTGCAATTATAAATGTAGATGGGTTCTTTCGTGTTGACAACTAAATGGTTAGAAGGGGAGAAGCTCAGATTAGATGGATCGAACTTCTCCATTTGGGTTGCCAGTCTCCATGTTCTCCTTAGCGAGAACGACATGGTCGACTACATACTCGACGGGATGGATCTGGATCCGTCCACAGACCTTGAGACCCTAGAGGAGCGGAAAGACCGCTATCTCCGTCATAAGATGGCCTCCTATATTTCAGTTGTGATGCGTTTCGGAATGGTGGACGAGCTGTGGCCTTTCATGGGTGATGTCAACCCTCGTTTGGTGATGCTACAGCTTAGGACACATTCCGTGGAGGAGACACGCATCTGGGAGCATGAGTTGATGGGAGACTTCCTCGCCATTGAGATGGAGGAGAACTCATCACTGGACAGCCACTTACAGCACATGCATGATGTGTACATGAGGCCAGCATACTTCCTTGACGTCTGTATTCCAGGCTCTTTCGCAAATTCTGCTGTGCTGTGGTCGCTGCCACCAAGCTACCAAGCACAAGTCAGGACTTGCGTAATGAGGGGCGACACGGAAATGGAGTTCCACCGGTTCATGACACATCTCAGGAACGTGTTGGTTGAATCAAATGTCGCTCAAGTCATCGACTACAAAGGTATATATTTGATATACAGTTTTATAAATGCTATAATCTTGCAAACACATTGCAGTGTTAAGTATATCTGATACTTGTTCTGTTTTGGTGAAAACAGGTCCTTCTGCATGAGAGGTGCTTGCTGGAGAGGAGGTGATGTTGCGTGTTGATGGCGAGCATGATGATGATGGCCGACGACACTCTCCCTTAACATTTATCACTTAGTTTGTGTTTTAGGATGATTTTTGTAATCAAGAGATTGTGAACTTCTTTAGTGTGTCTCACACTTTGTGAGACGGTTATTCATATGAGTTTGTAACAAATAGTTGTTCTGCTTTTATGATTGATTTCTATTCGTGTTCTTATCTTGTTTGATTATATGTGAATTATCCTTGTTGTTTGAAACTAATTGATAATGTATGAACATTTGTAAAACATTAAAATGCCTTGTTTAAAAATACCCAACTTAATGATATTTCATTAGTGAATGAAACCATTGTTTGAATTCAAAGTTATGTGATAATATGTGAAAGTCATTCAATTGCTTCTCACATATAAATCATACCTAAGTTCGGCAAAATAACTTGAACACCGTGTATTACTTGAATACAAAGTGTTTAGTGAATTGTTGAAAGTAAATACATATCCGATGTATTGAGTTTTAACGAAAATGGCAATTATCATTAAATGATTGTTTAAATGTGTAAAGTAAGTTTACCAAAGGAAACATGAATATGAAACTATTTGATTTGATCAAAGTGTTTCATCAACAAAGGGTATAAATATAAAAGAGAATCCAATTGCTATGATTTGATCAATAGTAATGAAATTTGAATTTATAAGAATGGCATGAAAGAAATTGTGGAATGCAAAGTGTTTTGAAACGTCAAAATACAAAGCATCGCAATGTGATATTAGATATCAAAGGGGGTTGAATAGAAGGCAACAAATAAATCGATGTAGTATATATGTAGAGACCATTAGTGTAGAAATAGTTAGCACTCAATTAGAATTGGTAAACCATTTGAATTCGTGAAAGTTTTGGGGTTATTCTATATAACCAAAACATTAGCGAATAAGTCCTTGTAGAGTATTCATTGGAAACTTTGAATACGAAACCCATAGCTCAAACCAAAAGGAAAGAAAAATTCGTATTGCTTGGATTTTGGTGCATTCTTGAGAATGCTCACTTCTAGTGATGTTTCTCAATTATGGAGCAAATGGAAAATAGTGTAAAACATGATGAGGATTCAAAACCCTGCATCAGAATGTTGAGAAGCGCAACAGACAATGTTCCTGAATGATTCTCTTCACAGAAGGAAAGAATCAATGATTTTGATCATTGTGTTTTTCCCTCCACTATTGTTTTTCACTACATGAAGTAGGATTCAAAATGTAAATCCATATCTTGTATGGAGACATTTGTGAATTACTTGTCATGAGTTTTGAATATGACATACCTACAAACTACTAAGGAAATAATGTCAAACTAAATTATGAGAAATCCTCGAAGCAAAATTCCCTTGAGATTAGAAAGCAATTCATTGCTGAATCTCACAAGTAAAAGGGGTTACTTGGAATTTCCCAAATGACTGCAAAGCCATTGTAGGAAAAGGGTGTGAATGACAAAAGCACAATTTGTCAAGTATTGGATGAATTCAAATGAATTTGATTCATGTGTGCTGGATGTCTAGTGGATTTAAAACTAGTAAAGTACTAGTATCTTATAGTAAATCTCCAAGTTTGATATTTGATCAAAAGATTTTTGAAGTTATTCAAAACAGTAAGGAGATATGCAATTTGCATAAAATTGAGTGGGAGTTATGCAAGTCTTCCTTAAACAATATGTGATTGACATATTTTTAAGTGGGAGCAACATAAGACTCAAATTCAAATATGTAGGAACATAGTTTGAATAAGAGTACTGACTCGTACCCAAATATGTTAGCAACATAGTTTGAGTGGGAGCTTATATGAGTAATTCTTAAGTAAGTTAAGGATGAAAGCGCAAATACTTATAAATAAGGATTTATAAGATGTAGACGTTGATAATAACCGTATTATGATATTATGTAGTATTCCCTAAAGGATTCTGAAAGCTATTCTAGAATAGAAGTTAATTAAGGAACTAGTCCTTAATGACTAAAATTAGGAATAGCATTAAGTTTGACATCAATGGTTGAAAGAAAGAAAAGGATGATCATCATCCACTATGTTAAGACATAGGTTCTATCTTAGAAAACCATGATGATAACTTAGCATAATATGTGATCCAATAAGGAACGTTTGAAAGTGATTAAGTTCGAATCACAGAACGTTGAGCTGAGTTTTGTCCGCAGTGCCTACTAGAGAACTGTAGACATGTTTTCCAAATCCATAAAGGATGACATATCTTAAAGCATAAAGAGTTATGTTATAAGGGAATATATTGGAAACTCCTCTAGATACCAATTAGAGTCAAGTAGGAAGCGAGGTGAACAAAAACATCGAAAGTTGCACAGAGTGCACTAGTGTTTTGATGAATACATTTATAATAATAGATAAGGGTACCATCTAAAGTGTTGAATAATGTTATGGCGGGCTAATTCGCTTTTAACGTAGAATGATGTGTCCCAGGGAATAGTGCCCATGAGAAAGCCCTCGAGGTTGATCTAACGTCACTGTAGGCTCCTGGAATCAGGCCTCGTTCTGCTGCCATAGCGACGATGCATACACACAAATGCTGCCATGTGATGATAAAATATTAATGTCAATCAAAGTGACATTAGTAAGTTGCAAAGGATCTAGGACTGTAAAGTACAGACCCAAGACTCAACCTCTTCCATGAGCAAGCATGTTCTAGGTACCGGTTATATGGTACCAATAATTAAGAACAAATGCAGCTAGTGTATTTGTACTCTAGTGCAAGTGGGAGACTCTTGGAAATATGCCCTACAGACAAATAGTAGTAAGGACTATTATCATATTTCATATAGTTTATGATTAAGTTTTATATCATGCTATAACTGTATTGAGTGGAAACATCAATACACGTGTGATATACAAACAAACCAGGGGTTCCTAGTGAAACTCTAGTCACTGGTTCATTGGTCAACGGATGATCATGTTTCCTGATCATGTGGCATTTATGCCAGTTGGAAATGAGGTCATCTCATTCTGAAAATGAGATGATGAACCAATACCCAACCTAAACATCGTGATTCGATCATGTCACGAAGTTCAAGTTACGATGATTAGAAATGGATCCTCGTAGACTATTCCTTAGACCGTGAGGCTATATCAATCACTGTCTCCCGAGAGTGCTTAGATAGCATCAAACACCATCTGGTAAAACGGTGGTTATAAAGGTGTGTTCAGGTATTCGGAGGAAATCGTAGAGGCAATATATGTCAAGAGCGGGATTTGTCCGTCCATGAGACGGGAAGATACTCAAGGGCCCACTCGGAGAAGTTATATCCAATAGCTGCGCAGCGTGTGATTAGATCACGGGGATATCACTTGTCGGAACGAGTCAAATAGCATTTTTCAGTAACGAGATTGAGACCGACATGAAGATGTCATTGATCAAGTCTCGGGCAATGCAAGTATCGAATGACAAAGGGAATAAGACACGATTGTCCCGGTTCAAACGACGAAAGATCTTCGTGGAACGCACAGGGGTCACATGGCCATCCAGGTCCCTTTGTTGATCATTGGTGCGGGAGTGTCCCAACCATGTCTGGAGTGTTCTCGAACCGTAGGGTATCACGCTTAAGGGCTTGATGATGCTTAGATAGTGTTTATAGGATCGGTAGAATCACCGAAGAAAAGAAGGGAGAAAACCGGAAGGGTTTCGGTAAGTCCTGAGGATGTCCGGAGTGGAGGTGGAAGGTGTTTCATAGCCACGGAGATTAGATAATGTGTGAATGAATGTTAAATATTGATTTAATCATTTATTCATAATTATTTAATAAAGAGAAAATCAATTAAAAGGTCAAAAGGCTTAACGGGCCAATTTCCGGAGGGAGAGGGCCCATTAGGGAAAGGAGAGAGGGAGAGGGACCAAGGGGAGTGGGCGGCTGGTCCTTGCCCCCCCTTGCGGGGCCTACTAGGGGTGGCCGGTGGCCACCCCACCCTCTCCTCTCCTTTAGTCCCACCCCGGGACTTGAGGGGAGGTAGTACCTCCCCTCCCCCTATATAAAGCGGGGTGTTTGGCCTAGAAAAGACAACCAATAATCAATAAAGGTCTCCCCACTTTTGGGAGGACCTCTAATTGATATTTTCTCTCTCCCCCTCTCTCTCTCTCGTGACCGTGGTCCCAAGTCTGGACTGCGCGAGTGAGAGACATCTTCACCGCGGAGCGCCGTCGCGCTGCGGGATTCGGATCTGGGAGCTCTACTTCCGCAACTGCTGCTGGATCGGGGAAGCGGGAGTCATCGTCAGGCACCGGACGTGTGTAACTCCCACGAGGTGTCACACTTGAGGCACTCAAGTCGATGGAGCCAGAAGGAGCGCAAGGACTTCATCACGACCTTGAGGTCGGCTTGGCTCGTCTACATCAACCACGCTCTCCTGAGCGTTGACAACGCTTTTCGGTCTTCGAGGGTAAGTTTGCGAAAAGCCCCTCCCATTACTGTATTACTAATAAATAGGTCCTCGCAGCTTCAGGGGTTTAGGGGCGTAGAGTAAAATTTATTGTTTTTATGCACGGAACCCCTACAGAAGACACGAGCCAAAGGAGACGCAGCAGCCAACAGCTGCCAGGAGACCGCGGTACTACCGGCCCCTAGAAGCGGTACTACCGCCCAAGAGGTACCACCGCTCGAGGACAGTGGTACTACCACCCAAGGCAAAGAGATGGACCCGAAGCTCCAGATCCCACCGGTACTACCGCACTCAGCAATCGGTACTACCACGCGCACCTGAAGACTCACACCAAAGCTTCTGCCCGCCCCGGTACTACTGCACCGTTCAAGCGGTACTACCGCGTCTGATCGGTACTACCACTCAACCAAGCGGTACTACCGAACCCCGCAGGGCCTGCGCGCTCCAGCTCGGCCCTTTGGCCTTGTAACGCCCCCTTTTGATACTTTAGTTTCCCAAAATACCCCTGAACTTGTGGCTGGCCTATATATAGCCCCCACCTCTATTATAAACCCTAGGCATGATATTGGAATTAGTGGAAACCCCTTGTGGATCTATCTAATTCTTGCCTCATGCTCCTTGACCAAGGAGCACCAATATCACCAAACCTCGCTGGAGTTTGCATCGTGCCTCCGCGTTGTACAAGGCCTTGGCATCGGTGTCCCTTTGCCAAGACGTCAAGATCTCACCAAGTCTCCCATCTCGCCGTGCCGGTTCGAGAGAGAGTCCTCCGCGCGACGCTGATCCTAGGGATTGCGCCGGATCGGTCACCGCCGGCATGAGCTATTGGTGTTTATCGTGGTTTTGCGTGTGTGGGTTCATCGCGTTCTTCGTGCATGTATTCGTCGTGTTCATCCTTCCCTCCTTCCGCCGCGCTCCACCCTCGATTTGAAAGGGAATCATGAAAGATCGGGCCACCCTAGAGGTTTGCCCTCAACATATTGGTATCAAGAGCTTCGTTGCTCATGAATTCCCCCACAAATTTTTCTTCTATCCACCAAAAAATTCGAAAATCCCTAAAAAAGGAGCCCCCAATTTGCCTTTGGATCGATCTCTGGATTTGGTGCGTTTTTCGTGGTTTTGGTCCATAGATCTGTTGCTAGGTGTATCGATCTACCTTCCTTGTGTGTTCCTAGCCCCAATTTTGTTCAGTTTTCCGCCAATTTGAGGATTTTTGGGCCATTTGTGCGTTCAATTTCGATATCCACACGCCCAGGAATCTGCCAAGCGGTACTACCGCCAAACGAGCGGTACTACCAGTGAGCGGTACTACTAGTTGTTCACAGCGGTACTACCGGTCACCGGTACTACCGGACTTTTTGAGCGGTACTACCGCACCTGTCAGACAAGAAATTTTTCACCCTCATTTGTCTTCGCTAATTTTAGTTTTGGCTTGTTCGTGTTTCACGTGCGTGTCGCACAACTAACTTCAAGCTTCCGCAACAATATTCACATCCCGCGCTCATCGACACCGCAACATCGAACACCATCCGAAATACCGGTAGCAAGTCGTCAACAATAGCGAAGGTATATCTTGCTCCACCTTGTTAACCCTCCTTCCTTGTGTGCATCTATCCTATGAGAGCAACTCATTTTGTGTTTGCCTAAGCATTGTGCACTTGTCCTTGGAAAGTGAGAGTGTGAGAGCAAATACAAGAGTTAACATAGAAGTATAGAAAGGGAGAAAAAGAATCAAAAAAGAGAGAAAACAAAAAAGAGAAAGAAAAATAGAAAGATACAAAGTCTACCAATACAAAGAGAGTCTCAAGCTTGTAAGCAAAGAGAGAAAAAGAGCACGACTGAGGCAAGTGCACAAATCCGTTTCTTATTTCTCTTTTGGCGAACGAGTTGTGGTCTCTCCTTGCGTTGGCACGACACCGAGCGTAGTCTTCGTTGACCTTTTGTGCTCATTTTCATAGTCGTGCTAACCACATCTGTCTCCACGTGTGTGTATCTTTGTGTTTTGTAGGTCGTTTCCTTTTTGCTTTGATCTTTTGGTTCTCTACCATGTTTGACAATAACCTTTTCTTTGGATCGTTTCGTTTGGTTTTCCACAACCCTAACCTTCCACACACAGCTTTTGAGAGTTAGTTCTTTCTTTAGTGTGAGTTTTCTTTGCGATTCCACTTTGCACGCTTATATCTCTCACTTGTGGTTTCTAGTTTGGTGCAATCCCCAAGGTGAGGAACAAGGCTAACACCACCATATTCCACCTCCATATACAATACTTGCGTGTTTTGCATGATGGACATGCACGATGAGTCGAGCCAACCACCTTACCAAGAAGAGGAACAAGGACCGTACATGACACGCGCAAGTCACTTCATCGTCCGACAAGAGTTCCGTGAACGTTGCCAAGCCCTTGAGACGCGACAAGATGAACAATTTGGCGAGACGCAAGCCGAGTTCAAGAACATCAACAAACGCTTCGATGGCCTCGAAAGGCAAATGCAAGCAATGCATCATAACTTTGGACACCAAAATGAAGCGCTCCAACGCTCCGTCGCCGAAACAAATGAAAATCTTCGATGCCTCATCGATGGAATGGCAAGGCCTCGTTCACGTGCTTCAATCTCTTCAAGTTCTTCGTGTCGTCATGTTCCCCTCCAACAAGATCTTTTTACAAGTGCTCCAAGACGCAATGACACCCCCGTGGCTGAAGATGGAAGTTCTTCCAACTACATACCTTCACCATGGCACGCCGCAACGTCAAGCTATGACAGTGACCTCTCTTCAAGGCCATGAGCAAGGCAAGAAGCACACCGTCATCACGCAAGGGCACTAGTGATACAACAAGAGGAACCACAAGAAGAACCGCAAGTGCAACCGCAAGTCTACAACCATCGACCGCGACACATACTTGACACAACAAGTGATGACTCCAATTTGGAGAATCAAGCTCGTCATCGACGTGAAGCTCTCCAAGATCCTCCTCCTCGTCACCAACGTCATGAACGTCCACACCGACACCATGGTCATCACGAGGCGCCTCCTCCACCTCAACAAAATTTGGAGCGTCAAGTGATACAAATTGAGCGACGCCCACCACGTCAAGTGGCTCATGACCATGTTCTTCGCCGTGAGGCCCATTGCCTAACCAACATCACCAACCGAGGAACGAGCCTCCTCTTCGGCATCAACCACGTCAAGAGGCTCCACATCCTCGCCACCATGAGGCCCAAGCGCCTCAACCATGTCAACAACCGCGCCAAGAGCAAGAGCAAGCTCCTCAACAACAATATCAAGAGCAAGCTCCGCAACAAGGACGTGAGAACAAAGTTCCACCTCCCTAACTACAAGATCATCAACAAGGTCACCAAGCTCGTCGCAATGACCGCAACGATGAAGATACTTTTGGCAAGCTCAAGTTCACGATGCCCAAGTTCACCAGATCCAATGACCCCAAAAAATACCTCTCGTGGGCACTCAAAGTCGACAAGATCTTCCGCATGCACAACTATAGCAACGAGAAGATGGTCGCCATGGCTTCGCTTGAGTTTGATGATTACACCAACCTTTGGTGGGAACAAGTTCAAGTTGCTCGTGATGCAACAAGAGCTGCCAATCACAACTTGGCATGACATGAAGGCTCACATGAGATCCCGGTTTGTCCCCGCGCACTACACGCGTGACCTATTCAACAACCTTCAAGCGTTTCGTCAAGGGACAAAGACCGTGGAAGAATACTTCAAGGAAATGGAACTCAACTTGATTCACGCCAACATTGATGAGCGCATGGAGAAAACTATGGCACGCTTCTTTATTGGATTGAACCACCCAATCAAGCGCATCGTCGAGTTCCAAACATACAACACCATGGTTGAGCTTGTGCACATCGCAACAAAGGTTGAACGTCAAGTGCAAGAGGATAACAAGTACAACAAGCCCAAGACGTACTTCACCTACAAGCAAGCTTCAACCGCTACAACAACAACTTTCAATGGAAGCTCCTCAAGTACGTCCAAGCCTTCCTTCAAGCCCACACTTCCCCAAGGAAAACTGCCCCCAAGTGGCAAGCAAGCAAAGAGTGATACACCTTTCAACGGTGAATGCTACAAGTGTGGAGGTAAAGGACACAAGTCGGCCGAATGTGGAAACAAAAAAGTATTGTTCATCCACGACAATGGCGAAGAAGAGTACTTGAGTGAAGATGAATTTGATGCCCGAGTCAAGGAAGCAATGACAAGGCAACGAGTGGAAGATGACCAAGAACTCCTCATGTGTGAACATGACGCAAGTCCATCGCTTGGCGTCACAAGGATCTTGACCACTCAAGCACAAGAGCATGAAGACCAACTCTCCAATATCTTCCAAACACGAGCCGGCATCAATGGCAAATTCATCAAGGTGATCATTGACGGAGGGAGTTGCCACAACCTTGCTAGCACCGAGTTGTGTGAGAAGCTCAACCTCACCCTCCATCCGCACAAGCACCCCTACCACGTGCAGTGGCTAAGTGACCAAGGGTCCGTGAAGATCAAGCATACCGTATCGGTCTCCTTCTCCATTGGTACTTACAAAGATACAGTGGAGTGTGATGTGGTTCCTATGACAGTTTGCCACATGCTTCTTGGTCGACCATGGCAATTTGACAAGGCTGCTCAACATGATGGTCGCACCAATGTATACACCTTCAAATGGATCAACAAAACATGTGTTTTGCAACCAATGACTCCCAGCCAAATAATTGCGGATAATGCAAAGGCTTTAGCGAGGGCGCAAAGCACAACACCTACTTGTGAGAAGAGCGGTGAGAGAGAGAACCACCTCATAGTGAGTGAGAGCCACAAGCCAAACTCGAGTGAAAAAACTAAGAGTGTTCTCCTTGCCACCAAAAGTGAGATGAGAGATGTTTGGAACAACCCATTCATCTTGCACTATGTCCTCCTTTGCAAGGGACTAGCGTAAGGAACTAATGAATTAACCAATGTTCCTCCATCTTTGATGAGTGTTTTGCAGGAATTCAAGGATGTGTTCCCTGAAGAGCTTCCACATGGACTACCTCCTCTTCGCGGCATCGAACATCGCATTGACCTCATCCCTGGTGCACCACTCCCCAACCACGCCGCTTACCGCACGAACCTGGAGGAGACAAAGGAGATCGAACGTCAAATCAACCAACTCATCTACAAAGCTTCATGAAGAAACAAGAGCTACTATCGAAAAACAAGTCCTTCGCCAAGCTTCAAGGTTAAACAAAGGCAAGAAGGAGATGATGTTCCAAGAAGGTGATCTTGTGTGGATACACTTGAGAAGGGACCGCTTTCCCAAGGAACGAGATTCCAAGCTCAAACCAAGAGGAGATGGCCCCTTCAAGGTCCTCAAGAGAATCAACAACAACGCCTACATCATCGACATACCGACCTCAAAGTACCTTGCAAGCAATACTTTCAATGTCAAGGACCTTTCACCCTACCATGGAGATGCTCAAGATGATAACCATGAAGAGTCGAGGATGACTCTTTCCCAAGGGGGGGAGCTGATGTGGCCCGTCCTACGGATGCTCCTACATCTACACCACCAAGTCCACCAAGTAGACCCATGACTCGTGGTCGAGCCAAGCTTCTCCAAGCTAAGGCGATTCGCTCTTGTACTCATGTGACTTCGATACACCCCTGGATGAGTTGATACTTCATGCCCTAACACTATGCATCATCAGGCATGAAGACACGAGCCAAAGGAGTGACGCAGCAGCCAACAACTGCCAGGAGACCGCGGTACTACCGCCCAAGCGGTACCACCGCTCGAGGACAACGGTACTACCGCCCAAGGCAAAGAGATGGACCCGAAGCTCCAGATCCAAGCGGTACTACCGCACTCAACAAGCGGTACTACCGCACACACCTGAAGACTCATGCCAAAGCTTCTGCCCGCCCCAGTACTACCGCACCGTTCAAGCGGTACTACCGCGTCTGACCGGTACTACCGCTCAACCAAGCGGTACTACCGGACCCCCCAGGGCCTGCGCACTCCAGCTCAGCCCTTTGGCCTTGTAACGCCCCCTTTTGATACTTTAGTTGCCCAAACTACCCCTAAACTTGTGGCTGGCCTATATATAGCCCCCACCTCTATTGTAAACCCTAGGCATGATATTGGAATTAGTGGAAACCCCTTGTCGATCTATCTAATTCTTGCCTCATTCTCCTTGACCAAGGAGCACCAATATCACCAAACCTCGTTGGAGTTTGCATCGTGCCTCCGCGTTGTACAAGGCCTTGGCATCAGTGTCCCTTTGCCAAGACGTCAAGATCTCACCGAGTCTCCCATCTCGCCATGCCGGTTCAAGAGAGAGTCCTCCGCCCGACACCGATCCTAGGGATTGCGCCGGACCGGTCACCGCCGGCGTGAGCTATTGGTGTTTATCGTGGTTTTGCGTGTGTGGGTTCATCGCGTTCTTCATGCGTGTGTTCGTCGTGTTCATCCTTCCCTCCTTCCCCCGCACTCCACCCTCGATTTAAAAGGGAATCGTGAAAGATCGGGCCACCCTAGAGGTTTGCCCTCTACAACAGGTATCGAGAACGATCACATGGCACACAGGTTATTTATGGTGGAGCTATAGGTATGGTATCCTATCTACACCGCAAACAAGTCCTAGTGCTGATCGTACAAAAACCCTAGAAAAACACACGTGGAGAAAAATGTGGGAATGCACCTATGAAGGGTGTTGCACTACTCTTGAGAGACACTAGCAAAGCTCAAAGTAAACAGGCACAAGATTACTCAATCTACCGGTACACAAAGGTATCATTAGGCCTGTTGCTCAATTCTCCTTTTCTTTTTCTCTTTCTTTTGTATAGCTTCTTTTCTTTCTACTTTTTTCTTTTGCTATATTCTCTTTCTCTTTTTTTAATATCACACACGGCCAAAGTACAAAGCATAGCACCAAAACCCTACGAGCAGCCTGTAAGAGCGGACACTAGTCTCAATGGGAAAGTTCCTACACTTATGAAATAAAATGGCTTTAGCTAAGGTTTGGAAAATTGCAAATTTTCACAATTTTTTTATGGCTGCCATGGCAGAAAAACGGGGCAAAACTGTGCCGTGGCAGAGAATCTGGACCTCACGGCAGAACATGTGCTGCGGCAGAAAACAGCACGAAATCGTGCCGCGACAGGAAATCGGATCCGTGGCACACACGGACTCGCGGCAGAGAAACGAGCCGTTTCGGTGCCGCGGCAGAGTCGGTAGGATTTTTTTTTAATTCCGACTTGGCCAAGAGTAGATGACTAGGACTCTTAGAGTAGATCGGATCTGACCTGATGGTACCGGAAACAATTATGGATTCGGCTAGAACAAAAACTAGAAAGATGATAAAATTACGAAGAACGGAACTAGATCTAAACTAAAGGAGGAACATGACCAGCAACTATTACTCGTCTACGATGTAATCTAGGCTATGGCGAATCTTTTTGTGGGGCTATTTTCTGAATAGGACGAAAACACTCTCTAATCTATGGATGGATTGCAGATTACTTACCGAGGCAAAGAGGAAATCTGATACCAAGATGATATGGGGTGGCCCGATCTTCTCAGCGCCTTCCTCCCGATCCTCCCTCGTGCATCCTCGGGCGATCATCATGTCGGGCTCCTCTTGTAGCCCTTCTCGTCCTTGCGCCATGCTTGTTTCTCCAACGAACCTGATCATACATAAATGCATAGACTTAGGTAGTATAAAGTTCTTATAAATGAAAGCATCTTTGTTGAGGGCAAACCTCTAGGGTGGCCCAATCTTTCATGATTCCCTTTCAAATCGTGGATGGAGTGCAGGGAGAGGAGGGGAGGATGAACACGATGAACGCACGCAAGAAGAACGCGATGAACACACACACACAAAACCACGATACACACCAATAGCTCACGCCAGCGGTAACCGGTCCGGCGCAATCCCTAGGATCGGCGTCGGGCGGAGGACTCTCTCTCGAACCGGCACGGCAAGATGGAAGACTCAGTGAGATCTTGACGTCTAGGCAAAGGGACTCCGATGCCCAGGCCTTGTACAACGTGGAGGCACGATGCAAACTCCAACGAGGTTTGGGGATATTGGTGCTCCTTGGTCAAGGAGCATGAGGCAAGAATTAGATAGATCCACAAAGGGGTTTCCACTAATTCCAATATCATGCCTAGGGTTTACAATGGAGGTGGAGGACTATATATAGGCCAGCCACTTAAACATGGGTACTTTAGGAATAAAAGACAAGTTCTGGACGGACTAAGGGGTACATGGGCCGCAGGCCCAAAGGCCTTTTCATGCCTGGCGACGGTCGGACCGGAGACTCGGTGTGGTGGACCGGAGACTCCCTTCTAGGCCGGAGATTCCGGTCGGTCTCCGGACCAGCCTCCGGAGGGGCCTTCAGATTGTCCCAGGGCCTGGTGCAGGGGCCAGACCGGAGGTGGGGCCGGAGACTCCGGTGTGCGCAGACCGGAGACTCCGGTCTGAGTAGCTCCAGCATCTTCTGCTTCACGATCTGCTCCTTGTTCTCCATCCTGGGGTGCTTGGTGATGTGTTGGTGCTTCGTACCTGATGATGCATAGAGTAGTTGCATGAAGTAGCGCACCATCCAAGGATGTATCAAATTGGCACGAGGCGAGGAGCGAGTTCACCTTAGCTTGTAGGAGTTTGGCTCGAGCACGAGTCATGGGTCTACTTGGGGGACTCGGTGGTGTAGATGGAGGAGCGCCTATAGGACGGGCCGCATCAATCATGGTCAACTAGGAATGAATTCACCTGCTAGTTATTATTAATTTGACTCAATATTTCCTTCTAGTTCAAGCACTCGAAATCAGCATGATCCATGATTGTATCCTCATCAATAAGCCAAAGGGCATGACGAACCATTCATAGAGACCAAGTTTGGTCTTGAAGGCTGTTTTCCACTCATCACCTTCCGCCATATGTATTTGATGGTAACCACTACATAGATCAATTTTCGAGAATATAGTGCCTCCACACAACTCGTCAAGCATGTCATCGAGACGTGGTATGGGATGTCGATAACGCATGGTGATAGCATTGATTGGGTGGCAATCCATTCATAACCGCAACATATCATCCATTTTTGGAACAAGAATCACGGGTACCGCATTCGGACTAGTGCTTACTTGGATCAAACCTTTGGAGATGAGTTGGTTGATTTGATGTTCGATCTCCTTCGTCTCCTCCGGGTTCATGCGGTAGGCGGCGCGGTTTGTAAGAGGGGCACCGGGTATGAGGATAATGCGATGCTCGATTCCACGAAGAGGAGGTAGTCCATGTGTGAGCTGTTTGGGGAACACATCCTTGAATTCCTACAAAACAATCATCAAAGAGGGAGGAATATTTGTCAAGTCATTAGTTCCTTGTGCTAGTCCCCTGCAAATGACGATGTAGTGCAAGATGGATGGGTTCTTCCTCACGTCTCTCATCTCACTTTTGGTGGCAAGAAGAACACTCTTAGTTTTTCCACTCAAGTTAGGCTTGTGGCTCTTACTCGCTATGAGATGGTTCTCTCACTCAACGCTCTTCTCACAATTTTGTGTTGTGGTTTGCGCCCTCACTAAAGCCTTTTCATTGTCAGCAATTATTTGGCTAGGATTCATTGTTTGCAAAACACATGTCTTGTTAAGCCATTTGAAGGTGTATACATTTGTGTGACCATCATGTAGAGCACCTTTATTGAATTTCCATGGACGACCAAGCAACATGTGGCAAACCGTCACTGGGACAACATCACACTCCACCGTATCTTTGTATGGCCCAATAGAGAATGTTACCGAGACGGTGTGCTTGATCTTCACAGACCCTTGATCACATACCCATTGGACATGGTAGGGTTGGTTGTGAGGATGTAGGGTGAGGTTGAGCTTCTCACACAATTTGGTGCTAGCAAGGTTGTGGCAACTCCCTCCATCGATGATCACCTTGATAGATTTCCCATTGATGCCAACACGGGTTTGAAAAGATGTTGGATCGTTGATCTTCATGCTCTTGTGCTTGAGTGGCCATGATCCTTGTGACGACAAGCGGTGGACTTGCGTCATGTTCACACATGAGGAGTTCTTGGTCATTTTCTACATGTTGCCTTGCCATTGCTTCCTTGACTTAGGCATCAAATTCATCTTCACTCAAGTACTCTTCATCGCCATTGTCATGGATAAACAATACTTTATTGTTTCCACACTCGGTTGACTTGTGTCCTTTGCCTCCACACTTGTTGCATTCGTCGTTGAATGGGGTGGCATCCTTTGTATACTTGCCACTTGGGGGCGATTTTCCTTGAGGAAGTGTGGGCTTGAAGGAAGGATTTGAGGTACTTGAGGAGCTTCTATTGAAGGTTATTGGTGTAGCGGTTGAAGCTTGCTTGTAGGTGAAGTATGTCTTGGGCTTGTTGTACTTGATGTCCTCTTGCACTTGACGCTCGGCTTTTATGGCAATGTGCACAAGCTCAACCATGTTGTTGTATGTTTGGAACTCAATGATGCGCTTGATTGGGTGGTTCAAGCCAATGATAAAATGTGCCATTGTTTGCTCCTTGCACTCTTCAATGTTGGCGTGTATCATGTTGAGTTCCATTTTCTTGAAGTACTCTTCCACGTCTTTATCCCTTGACTAAGCGATTGTTGAAGAGGTCACACGTGTAGTGCGAAGGAACAAAGCAGGATCTCATATGAGCCTTCATGTCATGCAAAGTTTTGATTGGAGGCTCTTCTCTTACATCACGAACATCTTGAACTTGTTCCACCAAAGGTTGGATTAATCATCAAACTCATGCGAAGCCATGGTGACCATCTTCTCATTGTTGTAATTGTGCATGCGAAATATCTTGTTGACTTTAAGTGCCCATGAGAGTTACTCTTCGGGCTCATTTGAACCATTGAATTTGGGCATCGTGAACTTGAGCTTGCCGAATGTTTCTTCCTCATTCCGTTCACGGTGGTGGTGGTTTCCATGGTGGTGACGATCTTCGTCTTCCATGTAATCATTGCGATGATCTTGGTGAGCTTATTGATGTCCTTGTGGTTGAGGCGTCGCATTTGGAGGTGGTGGAACTTGCGCTTGCTCTTGGTGCAGTTATTGACGAGGAGGAGGCACTTGCGCCTCATGACGATCATGAGGAGGTGGAACCTCTTGGGTTTTTGTGGACGAAGAGGAGGCTCATTCCTCAGGTGGTGTTGTGGGTTAGGCACTTGGGCCTCATGACGAAGATCCTGGTCTTGAGCCTCATGACATGGTGGGCGTCGCTCAGTATGTACCATTTGACACTATATGTCTTGATGCTCTCTTGCACTTGACGCTCGGCTTTTATTGCGATGTGCACAAGCTCAACCATGTCATTGTATGTTTAGGACTTGACGATGTGCTTGATTGGAGGGTTCAAGGCGATGAGGAAACATGCCATTGTTTGTTCCTTGCACTCTTCAATGTTGGCGTGGATCGTGTTGAGTTCCATTTGCTTGAAGTACTCTTCCACAGTCTTTGTCCCTTGATTAAGCGATTGAAGCTTGTTGAAGAGGTCATGCGTGTAGTGCGAAAGAACAAAGCGGGATCTCATATGAGCCTTCATGTCATGCCAAGTTGTGATTGGGGGCTCTTCTCTTGCGTCACCAGCAACTTGGTCTTGTTCCCACCAAAGGTTGGCGTAATCATCAAACTCCAGCGAGGCCATGGTGACCATCTTCTCATCGGTATAGTTGTGCATACGGAAGATCTTGTCAACTTTGAGCGCCCATGAGACGTATTCTTCGGGATGATTTGAACTGGTGAACTTGGGCATCGTGAACTTCATCTTGCCGAAGGTTTCTTCCTCATTGCGGTCAAGGTGGCGGTGGTTGCCATGGTGGTGACGGTCTTCATCTTCCCTGGAATCATTGCGACGAGCTTAGTGAGCTTGTTGATGTGCTTGCGGTTGAGGAGGTGGAACTTGGTTCTTACGACCTTGTTGAGGAGCTTTCTATTGCTCTTGGCGTGGTAGTTGATGAAGTTGAGGCACTTGGGCCTCATGAAGGTGTTGAGGAGATGGATTAGGCACTTGGGCCGAAGATCATGGTCTTGAGCCTCATGACGTGGTGGGCGTCGCTCAACATGTACAATTTGACGCTCCATGTCTTGATGTGCTGGAAGAGGCGCCTCGTGATGACCATGGTGTCTGCGTGGACATTCATGACGGTGATGATGAAGATGAGGTTCTTCGATAGGTTCATGTTGGTGATGGGCTTGTTCCTCCAAGTTGGAGTCATCACTTGTTGTTTCAAGTATGTGTCGCGGGCGACGGTGGTGGACTTGAGGTTGTGCTTGAGGTTCCACTTGTGGTTGCGCTTATTGGATCACTAGTTCCCTCGCGTGATGACGGTGTTCTTCTCGCCTTGCTTGGGGCCTTGAGGAGAAATCACCATCATAGCTTGTCGTTGCGGCGTGCTCTGGGGAACATACATAGTGCGAAGAGCTTCCATCTTGAACCACGGGGGCGTCATTGCGTCTTGGAGGAGTTGGATGATGATCTTGACGAAGAGGAGAACAGTGGCGCGACGAGCTTGAAGAGCTTGATGCGCGCGAGCGTAGTCTTGTGTTGTTTGTCATTTTGTCGATGAGGAGTTGAAGCGTGTCATTTGTTTTGGCGACGGAGCGTTGGAGTGCTTCATTTTGATGGCCAAAGTTGTGTTGCATTGCATGCATTTTTCTTTCAAGGCCATCGAAGCGGTTGTCGGTGTTCTTGAATTCGTCTTGAGTCTCGCCGAATTGTTCATCTTGTCATGTCTCGAGCGCTTAGCAACGATCATGGAACTCATGTCGGATGATGTAATGGCTGTGCGCACCATGTACGGGCCTTGTTTTTCTTCTTGGGGAGGTGGTTGGCTCGACTCACCGTGCCTATCCATCATGGAAAACACACAAGGATTGTATATGGAAGTGGAATATGGAGATGATAGCCTTTTACCTCACCGTGGGGATTTCACCGAACTAGAAACCACAAGTGAGAGCTATTAGTGTGCAAAGTTAAAATGCAAAGAAATCTCACACTAAAGAAAGAACTAAACTCTCAAAAGCTTTTGGTGGAAGGTTAGGGTGGTGGAAAACCAAATGAAATGATCGAAATAAAAGGTTATTGTTAAAGGTGGTAGGGAACCAAAGATCGAAAGTAAAAAGTATACGATCTACAAAAACACAAGGATACACAAGCACGACTATAAAAATGAGCAAAAAATGTCCTAACGAAGACTACGCTCAGTGTCGTGCCAACGCAAGGAGAGACCACAACTCGTTTGCCAAAAGAGAAATAAGCAACAGATTCATGCACTTGCCTTGGTCGCTATCTCTCTTTTCGTACAAGCTTGGGACTCTCTTTGTATTGGTTGACTATGTATTTTGCTATTTTTCTTTTGATTTTCTTTTTCTTTTTTGGATTCTTTTTTCTCCCTTTCTATACTACTATGCAAACTCTTGAATGTGCTTACACACTCTCACTTTCCAAGGACAAGTGCACAATGCTTAGGCAAACACAAAATGAGCTGCTGTCAGAGGATAGATTTACACAAGGAAGAAGGGCTAACAAGGTGGACCAAGTTATACCTTTGGTATTGACGACTTGCTACCGATGTTGGGATGATGTCCGGGCATCACAATGTCGAGGAACGCGGAAAGTGGTGATTTTTGGAAGCTTATAGTTAGTTGGGCAACACACACATGATACACAAACAAACCAAAAAGGGGGAAATCAGAGAACAAATTCGAGGTGAAATTATGGAGATTGAATAATCTATCTATCCCGAGCGGTAGTACCGCAAATGGAATGGTAGTACCGGTGACCGGTAGTACCGCTGTTGGCAGCCGGTAGTACCTCTCAATTGTGGTAGTACCACTGAACTGAATCCTGGGCACGGAGATCTCGAACTTGGGCAGAAATTCGGCCTAAAAATCCTCAAATCTGCGGAAATCTGACAATAATTGGGGCTAGAAACTCGCAATGAAGGTAGATCGACACCTTAAGAAACAGATCTATGGACCAAAACCACGAAACATGCACCAAATCCAGAGATCGATCAGAAGGCAATTTGGGGATATTTTAAGGGGATTTTTGAAATTTTGGTGGATAGAAGAAAATTTTGAGGGGGAATTTGTGAGCAACGAAGCTCTTGATACCAATATGTTGAGGGAAAACCTCGAGGGTGGCCCGATCTTTCATGAATGCCTTGAAATCGAGGCGGAGTGAGTGGGGGGGGGGGGAACAGAGAGGCTGGAATCAACGAACTCATGCACGAAGAACACGAAGACATGATACACACCTATAGCTCACGCCGGCGGTGACCGGTCCGGCACAATCCCTAGGATCGGTGTCGGGCGGAGTGCTCTCTCACGAACCGGCAAGGCGAGTAGGGAGTCTCGATGAGATCTTGACGCCTTGGCAAAGGGACTCCAATGCCAAGGCCTTATACAACGAGGGAGGCACGATGCAAACTCCAATGAGGTTTGTGATATTTGGTGCTCCTCTATCAAAGGAGCATGATGAAAGAACTAGACAGATCCATTAGGGGTGTCCACTAATTCCAAGTATCAAGCCTAGGGTTTACAATAGAGGTGGGGGACTATATATAGGACAGTCACATGTTCAAGGGTAATTTGGGAAAACTAAAATATAAAAGGGTGTGTTACAGGGCCTAAGAGCATCCCCACCCGCGTTCCTAGGAATGCGTTCCCAGCGCCTATTTTTTGTCTGGACACCGAAAATTCGCCCAGTCGTGTTCCCAGGACGCCGGTTTCATCCGGATTTGGCCCAAACTTAGTCTGGCATTCCCAGGCCGAACCCGAGGCATCGGGAATGGCCTGGGAACGCAGGATGGAGAGAAAACGAGGATGGGCCAGCCCTGTCGGCGAGACATCCCATTTCCCATCACCACTCGTCTCCCCCACGGCAAAGGATTCCACCCCCAGCTGCCTCACCGCCATGCTTCCGTCGGCAAAGCTTCGCCGATTCAAGCCGAACTCACGCTTGTAGATAGTTCCGCTGCCACCGCCGCAAGTTGCTCCTGCAACCCAGGGCACCTTCGCCACCCTTCTTTGGACGTGGAGCTTGGCCATGCTTCTAGCTCCCACCACCTCGCCCGCCAACTGTTCGACGATTGGCCTGTTTGGCCATGGACTCCGACAATAAAGAGCTATTCGCCGTGTTGCTGGAGGAAGAGAACGCCGCAGCCGCCAAATATGTAGAGAACGTGCAAATCCTCGCCTCGCTGGCACGAAGAGGCCGTGTTTGAATGCCGTTTCAGGATGAGCCGAAAGCTCTTCCTCGAGATCGTGCACTCCGTCCGGGAATTCGACCCCTATTTCGTGTGCAAGAAAGACTGCACCAGCATGGTTGGGTTTTCCTCACTACAGAAGTGCACAGTGGCGATGAGGTTGCTTGCATACGGAGCGCTAGGTGACAATGTTGATGACTATGTTCACATGGCTGAGTCCACCGCCATCGATTGCTTGTATCGGTTCTGCAGGGCGGTGATTGCAGTGTTTGGGCCACAGTACTTGAGAACACCCACTGCTGAAGATACTGCTCGGATGCTCACAGTCAATGAAAAAAGAGGATTCACTGGGATGCTTGGAAGCATAGACTGTATGCATTGGCACTGGAAGAATTGTCCATTGCATAGAAGGGGATGTACAAAGGCCACAAAGGAGGTTGCACTGTGATACTTGAGGCAGTTGCTACACATGATCTTTGGATATGGCACTCTTTCTTTGGCATGGCAGGATCGGACAATGACATCAATGTTCTCAACTCCTCAAATGTCTTTGCCAAGCTTGTTTAGGGTCATGCTCCCCCCGTGGACTTTGAGATCAATGGACACCACTACAACAAGGGATACTATCTTGCAGATGGCATCTATCCAAGATGGCCAACATTTGTGAAGACTATCTCAAACCCAATACTTCCTAAGCATGCTTAGTATGCCAAGGAACAGGAAGCTTGCAGGAAGGACGTGGAGCAGGCATTTGGGCAAAAACACACCAACCTAGGAACTCGGTCTGGGAACGCGAGGGGGAAATCGGCCATTCCCTAGGTCCGGATTTCGGCCTGGGAACGGCCAACGAGTGGAGATGCTCTAAGGGCCGACGTGGTGTGCCCAGGCATTGGGTCGTCTGGTAGTACCGGACCTGGTGATCGGTAGTACCGGTGACGGCTGGTAGTACCCCACGCTGGTACCGGATTGAGCCGAGGCGATGACGTGGTCTTTAGGGGGGCACAGTAGTATCGCTTGCTGCAGGTGGTAGTACTGATCGAGGCGGTAGTGCCGCTGTCTTGGTACCGGTGAGGCCTGGGGCTTCGGGCGGTTGCTCTCTGTCCGGTGCGGTAGTACCGCTATCGCCGGGCGGTAGTACCACAGTTGGTAGCCGGTAGTACCAATGGCACCTAGCAGCTGCTAGAGGCTTCGGTCGAGGCTGCTCCACTCCGTGGGTTCATGTCTTGATACCTGAGGATACACAGTGTTGAAGTATGAAGTAGCAATCCATCCAAGGATGTATCAAAGTCACACGAGCATAGGAGCAAATTCACCTTAGCTTGGAGGAGCTTGGCTCGGGAACGAGTCATCGGTCCACTTGGGGGACTTGGTGGTGTAGATGTAGGCACGTCCGTAGGACGGGCTCCATCATTAAGCCCTTGTGTCGTTCCTGTTATTTTAGTTCCTAAGAAATATGGTACTTATCGCATGTGCGTAGATTGTAGAGCTATAAATAACATAACTGTTCGATATCGTCATCCTATTCCATGCTTGGAAGATATGTTAGATGAATCGAGTGGTGCTGCTGTTTTTTCTAAAATTGATTTGCGTAGTGGTTATGTGAGATCCAGGCACATGGCTTAATAGGATTGATAGGATACCCATATCAACAAGTTGCAACTTCTTTTTCGGAAGCTCATTCGAAAAGAACTCTAAGGTTAAGTGTGCTTGGCCTAGAGCAATTCTAGGATGGGTGACCGACTGGGAAGTGTGTAACCGGGTGCGCACAAGTGAGGACAAAGTACGCAGAAAAGACTAGTGTTGGTCTGTGGGGCTAGTCTAGATATCCTATTAAGTTACCAGGAGTGAGCCCCCTCGGGCCCAGGAGTGGACGAGGTGTTACAAGTGGTATCAGAGCCGACCCTTGCGATTACACGGGTGTTTGTGGGTTAGTGGCGGGACATGTGGAGCATGGCACGTGTGGCCTAGAGTGGACACGGCATGGCACATGTGTCGGCACTAGATGCACAGACGCATGCCAAGAGGGAACGTTCCTGGGGTGTGCTTGATCGATGAGGGCATCGATCTTCTAAAGGGTGGGTGTATGTGAGATCCAGGCACATGGCTTAATAGGATTGATACGATACCCATATCAACAAGTTGCAACTTCTTTTTCGGAAGCTCATTCGAAAAGAACTCTAAGGTTAAGTGTGCTTGGCCTAGAGCAATTCTAGGATGGGTGACCGACCGGGAAATGGGTAACCGGGTGCGCACGAGTGAGGACAAAGTGCACAGAAAAGACTAGTGTTGGTCTGTGGGGCCAGTCTAGATATCCTATTAAGCTACCAGGAGTGACACCCCCCGGGCCCAGGACTGGACGGGGTGTTACAGGTTATCATCAAATTAGGATGAAGGAAGGGGATGAATGACAAACTGGCTTTAAAACTAAGTTTGGTTTGTATGAGTGGTTAGTAATGCCTTTTGGTCTAACTAACGCACCTAGTACTTTCATGAGATTAATGAACCATGTTGATGAGTACATCCATACTATTCCACTATCTCCTACTCCTATTAACAATGAAGATGTTGCTACAAAGAATAAGTCCAATGAAATCAGGATTGGACCCATTACAAGAGCTCGTGCAAAGCTACTTGAGCAACAGGTGAATTCACTCTTAATTGAACCTAATGTTTTACTTAATGAGAACTTTATACTACCTAAGTCTATGCATCTTTGTATGATCAGGTTTATTGATAACACAAGTGTTGCGCGAGGAGGAGGAGAGTTGCAGCAAGAAGGAGAAGCGCTGATTTCCAATATCAACAAGTGCACGAGGGAGGAGGGGGAGACAGGCGCACTAGGAGGCAATGAGGAAATCACGTATGAGAAAGAGATAGAGATGGCACACCAAGAAATACACGTTTGAGGTGTTCCACAATGTTTCGACTGCATGCCAATAAGGCCAAACCCATATGTGGGTCGGTTTGTATCAGTTTGAGTCGAACTGAGTTAGTTTGGGCCCAAAACCAGCTGGTTTTAGGCCTGGTTAGAGGGACGGACGCCCCATCCCTCATATAAACCTCCGTAGCTGTCACAATTAGGGTTAGACCATGTTAAAATATTTTAGAGTTGATTCTTATTAGAACCTCTAGAATTACTTGTGATCGAAATACTTGCTGCAATTGAGTGTGATATGTTGTTCCACTGGGAATCAGTAGATTGCAAACTATTGTTCGTGGTCGATGACTGCGTGCGCAAGAGCGTGGTTTTGTGAATATCCCACAGTGTTTGAGAGTTGTTGCATTGGCATCAGGGTTCGAGCGGGAGAGTTCATAGCTACAGGCTAGTTATCTATCCACCATTATTATCATCGACAAGTGCTTGCTAAGAAGATCGGGCCACCCCATATCACATGTCTTAAGGAATTTTTTTGGCAAGTTTGTGGTTGTGTATTTTGATGATATATTAATCTACAGCCGCAATGCACATGAACATAGTGATCATATTAGAAAATTCTTGCAAGTGTTACGAGATGCTAAGCTCTATGGTAATCTTGAAAAGTGTACATTTTGCAAAGATAAGGTCATATTTCTGGGATATGTTGTTTCCAAACATGGAGTAGAAGTAGATAAATCTAAAATTGAACCTATTCAAAATTAGCCTACTCCCATGAACGTGAGTCAAGTACATAGTTTTCATAGTCTAGCTAGTTTCTATAGACATTTTGTGAAAGACTTTAGTATTATTGATGCACCTTTTAATGAACTAACAAAGAAGGGTGTACCTATTGTGTGGGGAGTAGCCCAAGATCATGCTTTTGATGAACTGAAACGATTGTTAACTTCTACACCTTTGCTTGCACTACCAGATTTTCTAAACAATTTTATATGGAATGTGATGCTAGTGGCATAGGAATTGGTGGTGTGTTGATGCAAGATGTTCATCCCATTGCATATTTTTCTGAGAAAGTTTTTGGTGCAACATTACACTATACTATCTATGAGAAAGAATTGTATGCACTTGTTAGAGTTCTTGAGGTTTGGCAACATTATTTGTGGCCAAAAGAATTTATCATACATTTTGATCATGAAGCTTAAAAATATCTGAAAGCTCAATCTAACTTGCATAGGTGTCTTGCTAAGTGGGTTGAGTTCATTGAGTCTTTTCCATATATTATTAAACATAAAAAGGGAAAAGATAATGTTGTTGTTGATGCTCTATCTAGGAAGAACATGTTATTAACACAACTGAATATCAAAGTTCCTGGTTTAGAGAGTTTATGTGCTTTGTATGCAACTAACAATGATTTTGCTAAACCATATCGTTTGAGTAATATTGGGAAGGCATGGGATAAATTCCACATTCATAATGGCTATTTGTTTCGCGCTAACAAACTATGTGGTCTGGAGTCATCTGTGCATTTGTTGTTTGATGCAGCCCGTCCTGCGGACGCTACTACATCTACAACGCCGAGTCCCCAAGATCGTCGACCCACGAGCCCTGAAGCTACACCTGCCCTGAAGCTGCCTGAGCCGGAGTGTCCGCCCGAATCCAGCCGGAGTGTCCAGTGCCACCGGAGTGTCCGGCACGACTCGGACGGAGTGTCCGGCCTGCCCGAGCCCGGACCTGGCGTGGACATTCAGAAGGTCATATCGGACCCTCCCCGAACACCACCCGGAGTGTCCGGTCAGCCCGGACTGTCCGGCCGTGCCGACCCGGACTGTCCGGCCCAAGTGATGGGCCTGCGAGCCAACAGCTGGGCCCTTGGCCCATGTACCCCTCTATTTCGCACCAAACCCTAGTTTTATGCCCAAACTACCCCGAAACTTGTGGCTGGCCTATAAATAGAGCCCCCACCCCCTCATGTATTCCTCAGGCATAGATGATAGACTAAAGACAACCCCCTTTATGGAATCTCTAGTTTTGCCTCATCCCCTTCTACCAAAGGGGATCGACTATCGTCACCACCTCGTTGGAGTTTGCATCGCGCCTCCCTCATTGTACAAGGCCTTGGCATCGGTGTCCCTTTGCCAAGACGTCAAGACCCTCTCCAAGGTGTTCTTCCCTCTCCGCTTGGGATTGACGGGAGCACGTTGACCGATATTTACTTGCGAGGATTCTATCGGACTGGTGGCCACCGGTGAGAGCAATCGGCCTTGTATCGTGTGTGTTTTGCGTGTGTTCACCGTGTTCTTCGCGAGGTGTGCGTCCGCTTCCGCTACCTTCTCCCTTTCCCCTCACTTTCCCATCGATTTGACCACGAGATCCGTGAAGATCGGGCCATCCTAGAGGTTTGCCCTCACAATCTGGTATCAGCAGCTTTTGGTTGCCACAGATTTCTCCTCGATTTGGTCTTTTTCCCCATATATTCGAAAATTCCACCAAAAACAGCCCCAATTCGTGTTTTGGACCGATCTGTGATTTGAGTGCGTTTTGGTAGGTTTTGATCCGTGGATTACTTGCTAAACTTGTTGATCTACCTTCCCCTGCGTTCCCATAGCCTAATTCCTTGATTTCCCCCATCAATTTGAGGTTTTAGTTTGAGTTTTTCCGCCAAAACTCGTCCCGTTCGTGTTCTGGAAGTTCTGGTTCGACCGGGACCGGACTGTCCGGCCAAAACGGACCGGAATATCCGCCCACCGGAGTGTCCGGCCTAAACTGACCGGATTCTCCGCCCCGGCCGGACTGTCCGGCCTACGCGCACCGGACTGTTCGCCCCCTGCTGACAGAAAAATCTGCTTCACGGTTTTGAGCATAACTTTTGCATACGAACTCGGATTTTGGTGTTCTTTAGCTCGTTTTGAAGAGGAGAAAGAGATCTACATTATCATCTCTGTGGTTCATGCTATATACTCCATCCAAATTCCGTGAGCAAGGCGGAATCCACCAATAAAGGCTGAAGATCGGTGACGAAAGGTATAAAAATTCCGCGACTTCTCCCCACTTGCTTTCCTTTGTGTGCTACACTATCTTTGCGTTCAACAAACACCTATTGAGACTAGTTCCTCCTATGATTGCTTGGGCTATGCACATTTGATACCTTGTAGAATTCCGAGCAAAAGTTGTGAGCGCGCTATCTCATATAGTTATCTTGTATAGTTGTTGGCACAAGGAAGAGGCAAGTGAAAAATAAAAGAAAAAGAGAAAAAAAATAGAAAAAGAGAAAAAGAAGAAAAAGAAAGAAAGAAACAAGTGCCTCATAGAATAGGAAGCGCAAGCTCGATGAACATCAAATAGGTGGTACTTATTGTGCATATCTTGTAGCCCACCAATTTATTGCAATCGAACTAGCGTCTCTCCTTGCACTTGTGCGACACGAGCTTATAGTCTTTGCTAAGTAATCATTTGGTTCTTAGCTCACTTTCTCCGTCGCACAAGTCTTATTTACCCCACCGTGTGTGTTTCCTTGTACATAATTCCTATCTTGTGGATTGACTTGTTTTGCTTTGTGATCATCGTGGTTCTTTACTTGCCATTACAATATCTTGATTTCGGATTGTTCTTGGACACGCCACCTTTCCATACCTATCCACCATAAGCTTTGTGTGTGTTTTTTAGTGGTTAGTTGGTTTTGGTGTTCCACGTGAACTTCACTTTGCTTGGTTTTGATTGCTCTGAAGTGTTGCCACTTGCACGATACTATCTTCCAAGGTAAAGTAAGGTTTGGCGTTGCATTCCTAACCCCCCTACATCTTCCATATACACCACTTGGTCTTGTGAATCATGTCTAGGGACTCCGGAACTGAGGATGATTTATATGAAGAATCCATGATGAGCCACCACGACTACGACTCCACATGTATAGAGGACATGATGGAGCACTACACCGACAATGGCTCCGCATGCTTTGAGGACCCGGAGCATTGCACATATGACGGCTCCCCATGCATGGAAGACATGGAGCACGTCATCAACTGTGGCTCCTCAAGCATGGAGGAATTGGAGCTCTACATCGATAATGGCTCCTCATGCATGGAGCACTACACCGACAATGGCTCCACATGCTTGGGTGATATGGAGTACTACATCAACAACGACTCCCCAAGCATGGATGACTTCAAGTGCTACAACGACGACGCCTGACCAAGCATGGAGGACACGGCGAGCTTCACCCACTTCGAGGGCTCTTCCATGAGCCATGAAGAATACCTCCACCGCTTGGAGATGGAGGACTTCTATGCCAAGCTAGCGGAGACGCATCATCAAGAAACCATGACCTTCAAGGCCAAGCGTGCCACACCAAAGGGCACCACCTACTTCGATGATCCACCTCCAAGGCATCAAGCGCCACCACCTACATGGCGTCATGCACCACCATCTCCAAGGCGACGAGCGCCATCACCTCCAAGCCGTCAAGCGCCACCATCTCCAAGGCACCAAGCACAACCATCTCCAAGGCGTCAAGTGCACCAACCTCCAAGGCAACAAGTGCCACCTCCTACAAGAAGAGTGGAGCCCCAACATCATCTTCCCAAAGAGGCGCCACGAAGCAAGAATCTTCATCGACATACATCCTCTAGAGATCAGCGCCAACATCAAGAGGATACAAGACGTCGTTCAAGGCATCTTCGCCATGAAGACGGAGAATACATGTTGAGTACCATCCATAATGCTCAACCTAGCTCAAGAAGGCACCACCATAAAGAGAAGAGTGCCAAGGACAAGGAGCATCATCGCGAGTGTCATGTGGATGACCAAGTGCGCCATCTACATCAACCTTTGGCAAGGCACGCCAATGACCTCCGTCGACACCATCATAAGGCACCTTCAACTACTCGTGCCACCACCAAAATGGCACCAAGAGCAAGCTCTCCTCCACGCCCTCAAGCTTCAACGCCAAGACTTGACGTCCTAGCTGACGTATGCAACCTCATGGATGAGGAGGACGAAGACCTCTACTTCACCAAGTTGGACGAGTACGTCAAGAGGACTACACAAGCCAAGGTGCAAGACACCAACGACAAGGTCAAGAATGGCGAGCATGGGACTTTCCCGTCACCAAAGGAGGCGCAAGGAGTTGAGAGAACCAAG
This sequence comes from Avena eriantha, assembly GCA_910589775.1. Lineage (NCBI taxonomy): Eukaryota > Viridiplantae > Streptophyta > Magnoliopsida > Poales > Poaceae > Avena > Avena eriantha. The sequence continues at coordinate 277,379,822 of OU342741.1, forward strand.
CCTACCCCCATATGCTTGAGTGATGATGTGGTACCAATCCCATGTGAGTATGAGAGCCACTTAGCCCACTTGAGTGAAAACAAGAGTGAGATGAGTGACTCCACCATACGTGAGATTGAGTGCTTCCACTTGGAGGGCATGAGTGATACACCTAGTGAGTTGAGAGTGGTAGTTGATAGGTCATGGGAGATCACTTTGATTTCTAACGACTTACCCTCTACCTCTAGTGTGTTATCCCATGATGTGCTAGGTTCCATGGATAAAGAAGCGCCAAGCTTGGAGATGATGATGCCTCCGACCGATAAGATGTACATGGTGGATGAAGATGATGCCATCCCCATACATGATGAAGAAGTCGCCCACATGGAGGCCAATGCTACCACAACACCCACTTCATATGAGGGGTATGAACAAGGTAAAAATAAGGGTGTTGATGATGCCATGATCCCACTAGTGGACATGATGATTTGTGATGACTTGCATGCTATGGATGATGTTTGTGATATCACATATTCTTCATTGATATTTCCATGTGATACTTTGCATCTGCATATTGTTGAGCATGTGAAATTATTGGATTGTGATGATGTTGCCATAGACATGCCATGCTATAAACGTTACATTGATGATATCATTGCTTGCACTTTGTTGGACAATTGCTCTTTCCAATGTTTTGCTTGCAATGATGTTACCAATGATAACCCTCGGACAATGCTTTGTCATGAATGTTTTACAATCTCTCCCGTTGCTTGCAATAAGTTGAATAATTGCTCTTTCACTTGTTTTGCTTGCAACAATGATTCTAATATGGTTTATATTGATATGGCCCCCATAGCTTTCTCAAATTTTGGAGATTTTGATGATTGCCATGATAAGAATGTTCCCCACTTGCATACTCACCATGCATATTTTTCATACTTGATTGACACTAATGGTGATGTGCACAAGAAGAGATACGTCATGATGGATGATGTATTTCTCTACCATGCACACACATTCTTCCTTTTGTGTTTGATGTGTGTAGGTACCCGCACAAGAATGTCAACCTCAGTTGAGCACGAGTTGACAAAAAGAGCTCTAGAGAGCATCCCCCAAGTGAGTTCAAGATCGAACCCAACTCTGATACCTTTTGCATGCTTTGCATCTTTCATGTTGAAAAATTTCTCTTTCCTATGGTTTGCTTGCAAGCATGTTGATGGTATTCTTTCACCTTGTGACAATCATGTTTCATTGCTTTTGGATATGGATGCTTTGTGTGTTGCCACAAAAATGTTGAGCAATTTCTCTTTCCGATGTTTTGTGGTCAACCATAATGCCATTTTGAGCGTGTATTGTCATGAGAGCTTCCAAGTCTCTCGTATTGTTGTTGCAACAAACATAAGGACCACTTGCTCTTTCATATGGTTTGTTTGCAAACATGTTGTTTTTGCTACCGCTTGCGATACTCATACCCCCATGATTTTGGCTTTTGATGATATGTGTATGGCATCCAATATATTGAACAATTGTTCTTTCCAATGGTTGGTTTGCACACATAATGATGTTGCTTTGGATATTCTTCCTCATGTGTTTTTGCCGAATTCTCCTAGCTTTGCATCAAAGATGTTGATCAATATTTTAGTCAATTGCTTTGAGTGCCACAGTAAGATGTTATATGGAGTTTTTGAGTTCCCACATTTGGATGATGTTCAATTAACTTCCATGCACTTTGACCTTGCATACGCATTTCGTTTGCGATACTTCAGTTGTGCTAATAGTGTTGTGCACAAGAATGGACATGCCACCAATGACATGCTCCTCTATCACACACAAACATATTTTGCTTGGTCTTTGTTGCGTGAAGGTACAATTGCATACGTGTCAACCTCTATGGACAAAGAGTTGATAAGACGAATCGAAGAGAGTTACCTAGGGCTATCCTTCAATGAGCTATCTCTATATCATAAGGTGTCTTCCTTCTACTTGAGGACTCATGCTATAATCTTCATGAATTGGCTACTCTTTGAGTGTTGCTTCGCTTTTGTTGTGAGCTTTTTAGGCTTCATGGAAGGTGAAGGAACATTGAAGAGTTGCCACATCAAGCTTCTCAAGGACGACTGTATGGTGAACCCCAGGATCAAGAAGGTCTCTCGACATCATCTTCTTAGTGATGTGCATGAAGAGTCGAGGACGACTCTTTTTGAAGGGGGGGAGCTGATGCAGCCCGTCCTGCGGACGCTACTACATCTACAACGCCGAGTCCCCAAGATCGTCGACCCACGAGCCCTGAAGCTGCACCTGCCCTGAAGCTGCCTGAGCCGGAGTGTCCGCCCGAATCCAACCGGAGTGTCCGGCGCCACCGGAGTGTCCGGCGCGACTCGGCCGGAGTGTCCGGCCTGCCCGAGCCCGGACCTGGCGTGGACATTCAGAAGGTCATATCGGACCCTCCCCGGACACCACCCGGAGTGTCCGGTCAGCCCGGACTGTCCGGCCGTGCCGACCCGGACTGTCCGGCCCAAGTGATGGGCCTGCGAGCCAACAGCTGGGCCCTTGGCCCATGTACCCCTCTATTTCGCACCAAACCCTAGTTTTATGCCCAAACTACCCCGAAACTTGTGGCTAGCCTATAAATAGAGCCCCCACCCCCTCATGTATTCCTCAGGCATAGATGATAGACTAAAGACAACCCCCTTTATGGAATCTCTAGTTTTGCCTCATCCCCTTCTACCAAAGGGGATCGACTATCGTCACCACCTCGTTGGAGTTTGCATCACGCCTCCCTCATTGTACAAGGCCTTGGCATCGGTGTCCCTTTGCCAAGACGTCAAGACCCTCTCCAAGGTGTTCTTCCCTCTCCGCTTGGGATTGACGGGAGCACGTTGACCGATATTTCCTTGCGAGGATTCTATCGGACTGGTGGCCACCGGTGAGAGCAATCGGCCTTGTATCGTGTGTGTTTTGCGTGTGTTCACCGTGTTCTTCGCGAGGTGTGCGTCCGCTTCCGCTACCTTCTCCCTTTCCCCTCGCTTTCCCATCGATTTGACCACGAGATCCGTGAAGATCGGGCCACCCTAGAGGTTTGCCCTCATCATTGTTGCTACAGGAATCACATGCTGGAGGATTGATGGGTCACTTTAGGCATGAGAAGACGCTACTCATGCTCGCTGATCATTTTTATTGGCCTAAGATGAGGCGTGATGTGGATAGGTTTGTCAAGAGATGCATATCTTGCAACAAGTCAAAGTCCAAGTTGAAGCCTCCTAGAGGCCATGATTAAATTTTTGTGGTAGTGGATAGATTCTCTAAGATGTCACACTTTATTGCTTGCCACAAAAGCAACGATGCATCGCATATTGCTAACCTGTGTTTCAGGGACATCATGCATTTACATGGAGTACCAAAGACAATTGTTTCTGACCGTGATGTGAAGTTCATGAGCTACTTTTGGAAGCCACTTTGGGGAAAGCTGGGGATGAAGTTGTTGTTCAGCACAACTTGTCATCCCCAAACTTATGGTAAAACGGAGGTGGTGAACAGAAAACTATCGACATTGCTGAGAGCTATGATCAAGAAGAATCTTATTGAGTGGGAGGAGTGTTTGCCGCATGTGGAGTTTGCTTATAACCGGGCAGTTCTCTCTACCACACAACTTTGTCCTTTTGAGGTGGTATATGGTTTCAAACCCATTACACCACTTGATTTGCTGCCTCTTCCTATCCAAGAGAGAGTCAACATGGAAGCATCATTGGAGATTGCATCGTGCCTCCCTCGTTGTACAAGGCCTTGGCATTGGAGCCCCTTGCCAAGACGTCAAGATCTCACCAAGACTCCCCACTCGTCGTGCCAGTTAGAGAGAGAGATCTTTGCATGATGCCGATCCTAGGGATTGCGCTGGACTGCTAGCCACCAGCGTGAGCTATAGGTGTGTATCGTCTCTTAGTGTGTGCGTTTGTTCATTTGTTCTTCGTCCGTGAGTTCGCAGATTTCCTCCTCTCCATCATCCCCCACTCACTCCGCCTCAATTTCAAGGGATTCGTGAAAGATCGGGCAGTCCACGAGGTTAGCCCTCAACATATTGGTATCAGAGCTTCGTTGCTCATGAATTCCCCCATCAATTTTTCTTCTATCCACCAAAAATTCAAAAATCCCCAAAAAAATAGCCCCAAGTTGCCTTCAGATCGATCTCTGGATTTGGTAAGTTTTTCATGGTTTTGGTCCATAGATCTGTTGCTTTGAGTGTCGATCTACCTTCCTAGAACCTTTCCCCATCCCAATTTGGACAGATTTTCCAAAAATTTCCGAGATTTGACTTTTGGAGTTCGTCATGAACTGATTTCGGTGAGAATTCCAGTGAACCGGTTCTCCCGCCGGAATTCTGGTGAGCATTTTGACAAACCAACCTCACTGCCGGAAATTCCGGCGCTAGAACCGGCATCGCCGGCTTCTGCGCCAAAAAAATTCTACCCCATTTTTGACAGTTTTTCTTTTTGTGTTGTTCATGTTTTGCGTGTGTGTCGCCTAAACTAACAACAAGCTTCCACAAATCACCACATACTGTGTTCCTCGACACCGCAACGCCCAAACATCATCCCCAACACCAGTAGAAAGTCATCATCCATAACCAAGGTGTAACTTGCTCCAGCTTGTTAACCATTCTTCTTTCGTGTGTATTTATCCTATGAGAGCAACGCATCTTGTGTTTGCCTAAGCATTGTGCAATTGCCCTTGGAAAGTGAGAGTGTGTAAGCAAATTCAAGAGTTGACATAGTACTATAGAAAGGGAGAAATAGAATCAAAAAAAGAGAAAAAGCAAAAAAACAAAAGAAAAATAGAAAGATACATAGTCTCCCAATACAAACAGAGTCTCTAGCTTGTAATTAAAGAGAGAGAAAGAGCGCGCCCAAGGCAAGTGCACGAATCCGTTACTTATCCTCTTTTGGGAACGAGTTGTGGTCTCTCCTTGCGTTGGCTCGACAACCGAGCTTAATCTTCGTTAGGACATTTTTTGCGCTCATTTTCATAGTCGTGTTAGCCACATTTGTCTCCATGTGTGTGTATCTTTGTGTTTTTGTAGACCATCTCCTTTTTGGTTTTGATCTTTGGTTCTCTTCCACCTTTAACAATAACCTTTTCTTTGGATCAGTTCGTTTGGTTTTCCACAACCCTAACCTTCCACCAAAAGCTTTTGAGAGTTTTAGTTCTTTCTTTAGTGAGAGATTTCTTTGCGTTTTCACTTTGCACATTTATAGTTCTCACGCGTGGTTTTTAGTTCGGTGCAATCCCAAAGTTGAGGTAAAAGGCTACCACCCACCACATATTACACTTCCATATACAATCCTTCTTTGTTTTGCATGATGAATAGGCACGGTGAGTTGAGCCAACCACCTTCCCAAGAAGAAGAACAAGGCTCGTACATGATGCACGCAAGCCACTACATCATCCGACATGAATTTTGTGAACATTGCGAGGCTCTTCAGACGCGACAAGATGAACAATTTGGTGAGACTCAAGCCGAGTTCAAGAACATCGATAACCGCTTAGATGGCCTCAAACGACAAATGCATGCGATGGAACACAACTTTGGCCATCAAAATGAAGCGCTCCAATGTTCCGTCACTAAAACAAATGACAAGCTTCGCTTCCTCATCAATGGAATGACAAACAACACAAGACTGTGCTCGCGCGCATCAAGCTCTTCAAGCTCGTCGCATCACCGTTCTCCTCTTCGTCAAGATCCTCATCCCAGTGCTCCAAGACGCAATGATGCCCCCGTGTTTGAAGATGGAAGCTCTTCGCACTATGTACCTTCCCCATGGCATGCCGCAACATCAAGCTATGATGGTGATTTCTCATCAAGGCCCCAAGCAAGGTGAGAAGAACACCATGATCATGCAAGGGCACTAGTGATACAACAAGTGCAACCACAAGTGAATCCACGAGTGCAACCACAACCACACCGCCATCATCCACGAGACATTCTTGACTCAACAAGTGATGACTCCAACTTGGAGGAACAAGCTCATCATCGGCATGAAGCTCTCCAAGATCCTCGTCTTTGTCATCATCGTCATGAACGTCCACACCGACACCATGGTCATCACGAGGTGCCTCTTCCACCACATCAAGACATGGAGCGTCAAATTGTACATGTTGAGCGACGCCCACCATGTTATGTGGCTCAGGACCATGATCTTTGTCGTGAGGCCCAAGTGCCTAACCTACATCACCAACTGAGGAACGAGCCTCCTCTTCATAAACAACAACATCAAAAGGGTCCACACCCTCATCTTCACCAGGAGGCCCAAGTGCCTTCCCCTCGTCAACAACCATGCCAAGAGTAAGAGCAAGCTTGTTGACGGCAAACCTCTAGGGTGGCCCGATCTTTCACGATTCCCTTTCAAATCGAGGGTGGCGTGCGGGGGAAGGAGGAAAGGATGAACACGACGAACACACGCACGAAGAACGCGATGAACACACACACAAAACCACGATAAACACCAATAGCTCACGCCGGTGGTGACCGGTCCGGCGCAATCCCTAGGATCAGCGTCGGGCGGAGGACTCTCTCTCGAACCGGCATGGCGAGATGGGAGACTCGGTGAGATATTGACGTCTAGGCAAAGGAACATCGATGCCTAGGACTTGTACAACACGGAGGCACGATGCAAACTCCAACGAGGTTTGGGGATATTGGTGCTCCTTAGTCAAGGAGCATGAGGCAAGAACTAGATAGATCCACAAAGGGGTTTCCACTAATTCCAATATCATGCCTAGGGTTTACAATGGAGGTGGGGGTCTATATATAGGCCAGCCACAAGTTCAGGGGTAATTTAGGCATTAAAGTAGAGTTCTGGGCGAAGTAGAGGGGTACATGGGCCATAGGGCCCAGCTAGGTTCGCAGGCCCATCACTTGGGCCGGACAGTCCGGGTCGGCACGGCCGGACAGTCTGGGCAGGGCGGACACTCCGGGTGGTGTCCGGGGAGTGTCCGATTCGACCTTCTGAATGTCCACGCCAGGTCCGGGCTCGGCCAGGCCGGACACTCCGGCTGAGTCGGGCCGGACACTCTGGGGTGGCCGGACACTCCGGCTGGATTCGGGCGGACACTCCGACGGCATCAGCTCAGGTGAAGCTTCAGGGCTCGGGGGTCGACGCGGCGGGGCCTCGTACCTGATGATGCACAGAGTAGAGGTATGAAGTAGCACGCCATCCAAGGAGGTATCAAATTGGCACGAGGAGAGGAGTGAGTTCACCTTAGCTTGCAGGAGTTTGGCTCGGGCACGAGTCATGGGTCCACTTGGGGGACTTGTTGGTGTAGATGTAGAAGCGTCCGTAGGACGGGCTGCATCAGCTCCCCCCCTTGGGAAAGAGTCGTCCTCGACTCTTCATGGATATCATCTTGAACATCTCCATGGTAGGGTGAGACATTCTTGACATTGAATGTATTGCTTGCAAGGTACTTGGAGGCCGGGATGTCGATGATGTAGGCGTTGTTGTTGATTCGTTTGAGGACCTTGAAGGGACCATCTCCTCTTGGCTTGAGCTTGGAGTCACGTTCCTTGGGGAAGCGGTCCTTGCTTAGGTGTATCCACACAAGGTCACCTTCTTCAAATATCATATCCTTCTTGTCCTTGTTTAACCTTGAAGCTTGGCGAAGGACTTGTTGTTCGATAGTTGCTCCTGTTTCTTCATGAAGCTTCTTCATACCTTGTGCGTGCTTCTCGACGTCCATGTTTGTGCGCTCATGGAGAGGTAGTGGTAGGATGTCGAGCGCGGTGAGGGGCTCGAAACCATAGACGATCATAAATGGACTCATCTTGGTTGTTGCGTGCTTGGCTCGATTGTAGGCGAACTCGGTGTGTGGAATGCATTCCTCCCAATCCTTCAGGTTTTTCTTGATCAACACACAAAGGAGAGTTCCGAGGCTTCGGTTGACAACTTCAGTTAGGCCATCAGTTTGAGGATGTGATGCGGATGAAAAGAGGAGCTTGACGCCGAGCTTGGCCATGAGGGTCTTCCACAAGTAGCTCATGAATTTGACGTCGCAGTCGGAGACGATTGTCCTTGGCACACCGTGAAGACGGACGATTTCCCTGAAACACAGATTTGCAACATGTGAAGCATCGTCGGTCTTATGGCATGGTATGAAGTGTGCCATCTTGGAAAAACGATCCACAACAACAAATATAGAATCATGACCATGCTTAGATCTAGGCAATCCTAACACGAAATCCATGCTAATGTCAGACCAAGGTGTATGAGGAATAGGCAATGGCATATAAAGACCATAGGGATTAGCTTGCGACTTAGCTTGAACACATGTCGTGCATCGTTGAACGTAGGGCTCCATGTCACGCTTCATCTTGGGACAAAAGTAGTGATTGGAGAGCATGTCCAATGTCTTATCGCGACCAAAGTGACCCATAAGGCCTCCACCATGAGATTCTTGGAGAAGCAAAAGTTGAAGCGATGACTTCGGAATGCATAGCTTGTTTTGTTTAAAAAGAAAGCCTTTATGCAAATAGAAATCATCAACTCCCTTGTCATTGGAGCACTTTGCGAAAATTGGTTCAAAGAACGGGTCGGAAGCATACAAAGATTTTATTTCCTCAAGACCCAACACGTTGATTACAAGTCTTGTAAGAAGGCTTGTATGTTTGCGAGACAATGCATCCGCAACTACATTATCTTTGCCCTTCTTATACTTGACAATGTACGGAAAAGATTCCATGAACTCAACCCACTTAGCGTGTCTCTTGCTCAAGTTAGCTTGGCCTTTGAGATATTTCAACGACTCGTGGACGGAATGTATGATAAATTCCTTGGGCCAAAGGTAGTGTTGCCAAACTTGAAGGACACGAACTAAGGCAAAAAGCTCTTTGTCATAAATCGGATAGTTAAGGCGAGCACCATCAAGTTTCTCGCTATGGTAGGCTATAGGACGTCCATTTTGCATAAGGACTCCTCCAATGCCAATACCACTAGCATCACACTCTATCTCAAAAGTTTTTGTGAAATCCGGTAAGGCAATAAGAGGTGCTTCGGTGAGCCTCTTTTTAAGTTCATCAAAAGCTTTTTGTTGTGCTTTGCCCCACACGAACATGACATTCTTTTTGGTCAATTCATTAAGGGGACAAGCAATGGTTGAAAAGTCTTTCACAAAGCGACGATAGAAACCGGCTAACCCATGAAAACTTCGGAGTTCACTCACATTTGTTGGTATGGGCCAATCTCGTATGTCCTTTACCTTAGAAACATCAACTTTAATTCCCTTCGAAGAAATGACAAATCCAAGAAAAATCAACTTGTCTTTAGCAAAAGTGCACTTGGGAAGATTAGCATAAAGCTTTTCATGTCGAAGGATTTGCAAAACTTCCTTGACATGTGTTATATGGTCCTCAAGTGATTTTTTATAAACAAGAATATCATCGAAATAGACAACAACACTTTTTCCAATGAGAGAACGCAAGATGTGATTCATAAGGCGCATGAAGGTGGATGGGGCATTTGATAAACCAAAGGGCATAACCAACCATTCATAGAGACCAAGTTTGGTCTTGAAGGCGGTTTTCCACTCATCACCTTCAGCCATGCATATTTGATGGTAACCACTACGAAGATCAATTTTCGAAAAAATAGTGGCTCCACACAACTCATCAAGCATGTCATCAAGACGTGGTATGGGATGTCGATAATGCACGGTGATAGCATTGATTGGACGGCAGTCCATGCATAACCGTAACGTATCATCCGTCTTTGAACAAGAATCACGGGTACGGCACTTGGAGTAGTGCTAACTTGGATCAAACCTTTGGAGACGAGTTGGTTGATTTGGCGTTCAATCTCCTTTGTCTCCTCCGGGTTCGTGCGGTAAGCGGCGTGGTTTGGAAGTGGTGCACCGGGGATGAGGTCAATGCGATGTTCTATGCCACAAAGAGGAGGTAGTCCATGTGGGAGCTCCTCAGGGAACACATCCTTGAATTCCTGCAAAACACTCATCCAAGATGGAGGAACATTGGTTAATACATTAGTTCCTTGTGCTAGTCCCTTGCAAAGGAGGACATAGTGCAAGATGGATGGGTTGTTCCGAACATCTCTCATCTCACGTTTGGTGGCAAGGAGAACACTCTTTGTTTTTCCACTCGAATTTGGCTTGTGGCCCTCACTCACTATGAGGTGGTTCTCTCTCTCACCGCTCTTCTCACAAGTAGGTGTTGTGCTTTGCGCCCTCGCTAAAGCCTTTGCATTGTCCGCAATTATTTGGCTAGGAGTCATCGGTTGCAAAACACATGTTTAGTTGAGCCATTTGAAGGTGTATATATTGGTGCGACCATCATGTTGAGCAGCCTTGTCAAATTGCCATGGTCGACCAAGAAGCATGTGGCAAACTGTCATAGGAACCACATCACACTCCACCGTATCTTTGTAAGGACCAATGGCGAAGGAGACCGATACGGTATGCTTGATCTTCACGGACCCTTGGTCACTTAGCCATTGCACGTGGTACGGGTGCTTGTGTGGATGGAGGTTGAGGTTGAGCTTTTCGCACAACTCGGTGCTAGCAAGGTTGTGACAACTCCCTCCGTCAATGATGACCTTGATAGATTTGCCATTGATGCCGGCTCGTGTTTGGAAGATATTGGAGCATTGGTCTTCATGCTCTTGTGCTTGAGTGGTCAAGATTCTTGTGACGACAAGCGATGGACTTGCGTCATGTTCACACATGAGGAGTTCTTGATCATCTTCCGCTCGTTGCCTTGCCATTGCTTCCTTGACACGGGCATCAAACTCATCTTCACTCAAGTACTCTTCATCACCATTGTCATGGATGAACAAGACTTTCTTGTTTCCACATTCGGCCGACTTGTGTCCTTTACCTCCACACTTGTAGCATTCACCGTTGAAAGGTGTATCACTTTTTGCTTGCTTGCCATTTGGTGGCAGTTTTCCTTGAGGAAGTGTGGGCTTGAAGGAAGGCTTGGAGGTACTTGAGCTACCATTGAAAGTTGTTGGTGTAGGGGTTGAAGCTTGCTTGTACGTGAAGTACGTCTTGTGCTTGTTGTACTTGGTATCCTCTTGCAATTGACGTTCAGCCTTTGTTGCAATGTGCACAAGCTCAACCATGGTGTTGTATGTTTGGAACTCGACGATGCGCTTGATTGGGTGATTCAAGCCAATAAGGAAACGTGCCATTTTTTGCTCCATGCGCTCATCAATGTTGGCGCGAATCAAGTTGAGTTCCATTTCCTTGAAGTATTCTTCCACGGTCTTTGTCCCTTGACGAAGCGCTTGAAGGTTGTTGAAGAGGTCACGCGTGTAGTGTGCGGGGACGAAACGGGATCTCATGTGAGCCTTCATGTCATGCCAAGTTGTGATTGGCGGCTCTTGTCTTGCATCACGAGCAACTTGAACTTGTTCCCACCAAAGGTTGGCGTAATCATCAAACTCTAGCGAAGCCATGGCGACCATCTTCTCGTTGCTATAGTTGTGCATGCGGAAGATCTTGTCGACTTTGAGTGCCCACGAGAGGTATTCTTCAGGGTCATTGGATCCGGTGAACTTGGGCATTGTGAACTTGAGCTTGCCAAAAGTTTCTTCATCGTTGCGGTCATTGCGACGAGCTTGGTGACCTTGTTGATGATCTTGTAGTTGGGGAGGTGGAACTTGGTTCTCGCGTCCTTGTTGCGGAGCTTGCTCTTGGTATTGTTGTTGACGTGGTTGAGGTACTTGGCCTCATGGTGGCGAAGGTGTGTAGCCTCTTGACGCGGTTGATGACGAAGAGGAGGCTCGTTCCTTGGTTGGTGATGTTGGTTAGGCACATGGGCCTCACGGCGAAGAACATGGTCATGAGCCTCTTGACGTGGTGGGCGTCGCTCAACTTGTATCACTTGACGCTCCAAGTTTTGTTGATGTGGAGGAGGCGCCTCGTGATGACCATGGTGTCGTTGTTGACGTTCATGATGTTGATGATGAGGAGGAGGATCTTGAAAACCTCGACGTCGATGACGAGCTTGATTCTCCAAATTGGAGTCATCACTTGTTGTGTCAAGAATGTGTCGCGGTCGATGGTGGTAGACTTGCGGTTGCGCTTGCGGTTCCTCTTGTGGTTGCTCTTGTTGAATCACTAGTGCCCTTGCGTGATGATGGTGTGCTTCTTGCCTTGCTCGTGGCCTTGAAGAGAGGTCACCGTCATAGCTTGACGTTGCGGCGTGCCATGGGGAAGGTACACAGTTCGAAGAGATTCCATCTTCAACCACGGGGGCATCATTGCGTCTTGGAGCACTTTGATGTAGATCTTGTGGAAGAGGTGCATGACGATGCGAAGAACTTGAAGAGCTTGATGCGCGTGAACATGGTCTTGCCATGCTATCGATGAGGCGTCGAAGATTGTCATTTGTTTCGGCGACGAAGCGTTGAAGCGCTTCATTTTGGTGGCCGAAGTTGTGATGCATTGCATGCATTTGTCGTTCGAGGCCGTCGAAGCGGTTGTCGATGTTCTTGAACTCCGCTTGCGTCTCGCCAAATTGTTCATCTTGTCTCGTCTCAAGTGCTTGGCAATGTTCACGGAACTCTTGTCGAACGATGAAGTGACTTGCGCGCGACATGTACGGACCTTGATCTTCTTCTTGGGGAGGTGGTTGGCTCATCTCACCGTGCCTATCCATGATGCAAAACACACAAGTATTGTATATGGAAGTGGCATATGGTGGTGTTAGCCGTGTACCTCACCTTGGGGATTGCACCAAACTAGAAACCACAAGTGAGAGCTATTAGCGTGCAAAGTGGAAATGCCAAGAAAACTCACACTAACTCTCAAAAGCTTATTGGTGGTAGGTTAGGGTTGTGGAAAGCCAAAGAACCAACCAAAAGAAAAGGGATAGTCAAAAGTGGTAAAAATCCAACAAAACTCAAGTCAAAGGCGAAGGTCAACAACTCAAAAGGGTGACGGGAACCTACGACTATGTACACACACGTGGAGAAAGTTGGGATTGATACGACTATGAAAATGAGCAAACCAAAAGTCCTAACGAAGACTAAGCTCGTTGTCGTGCCAATGCAAGGAGAGACCGTGGCTCGTTTGCAAAGAGGAAAAATGAGCAACGGATTTGTGCACTTGCCTTGGGCGCTTTTCTTTCTCTCTTGCTTACAAGCTTTGAGACTCTCTTTTGCAAGGGGAGACTATTTTTCTTTTGCTTTTTCTTTGTATTTTTTTTGCTCTCCCTTGATGCTACCTAGTCACACTTGATATTGCTCTTGCACTCTCACTATCCAAGGACAAATGCACAATGCTCAAGCAAACACAAGATGAGCCACTCTCATGGGATAGGTACACACAAAGGAAGATGGGGGTTAACAAGGTGACGCAAGTTATACCTTCTTTGATGATGAACTTGGCGTCGGTGGTGCGGGATGATGTTCGTGGTCCGTGGTGTCGATGAGCGCGGAAGTTGATGTTGCGGAAGCTTGCTGGTACTTGCTGACACGCACACGGGACACGAGCAAACAAAGGAGATTAGCCAATGCGAAAAATGAGGCAAAATTGTCAAAACAGGCGTTACAGCCGGACACTTCGGTCTGTCGGGCCGGACACTCCGGTCTGGCCAGACACTCCGGTCTGTTTCGGCCGGACACTCCGGTCGGGCCGGACACTCCGGTGGGTATGAGCCGGACACTCCGGCGCGGGTTTCCTGCTCGTGTTCTTGAGCGGAAATCCTCGCCTTCGGGCCTCAAATCCGCGAAAACCTGGCCAAATCGGGCTGGGGAAACGCGGGATAAAGCTGGACCAACTCCTTAGACAAGGTTTGGTCGGATCAAAACCACAAATAACACTCCAAATCAAGAGATCGATCCAAAGGCAAAGATGGGCTGTTTTTTGTGGGGATTTTTGAATTTTTGGTGGATAGAAGAAACATTTGTGGGGGAAATCGTGAGCAACGAAGCTCTTGATACCAATATGTTGAGGGCAAACCTCTAGGGTGGCCCGATCTTTCACGATTCCCTTTCAAATCGAGGGTGGAGTGCGGGAGAAGGAGGAAAGGATGAACACGACGAACACACGCACGAAGAACGCGATGAACACACACACGCAAAACCACGATAAACACCAATAGCTCACGCCGGCGGTGACCGGTCCGGCGCAATCCCTAGGATCAGCGTCAGGCGGAGGACTCTCTCTCGAACCAGCACGGCGAGATGGGAGACTCGGTGAGATCTCGACGTCTAGGCAAAGGAACACCGATGCCTAGGCCTTGTACAACGTGGAGGCACGATGCAAACTCCAACGAGGTTTGGGGATATTGGTGCTCCTTAGTCAAGGAGCATGAGGAAAGAACTAGATAGATCCACAAAGGGGTTTCCACTAATTCCAATATCATGCCTAGGGTTTACAATGGAGGTGGGGGTCTATATATAGGCCAGCCACAAGTTTAGGGGTAATTCAGGCATTAAAGTAGAGTTCGGGGCGAAGTAGAGGGGTACATGGGCCATAGGTCCCAGCTAGGCTCGCAGGCCCATCACTTGGGCCGGACAGTCCGGGTCGGCACGGCTGGACAGTCCGGGCAGGGGGGACACTCCGGGTGGTGTCCGGGGAGTGTCCGATTCGACCTTCTGAATGTTCACGCCAGGTCCGGGCTCGGCCAGGCCGGACTCTCCGGCTGAGTCGGGCCGGACACTCCGGCTGGATTCGGGCGGACACTCCAGCGGCTTCATCTCAGGTGCAGCTTCAGGGCTCGGGGGTCGACGCGGCGGGGGCTCGTACCTGATGATGCACATAGTAGAGGTATGAAGTAACACGCCATCCAAGGAGGTATCAAATTGGCACGAGGAGAAGTGTGAGTTCACCTTAGCTTGCAGTAGTTTGGCTCGGGCACGAGTCATGGGTCCACTTGGGGGACTTGTTGGTGTAGATGTAGAAGCGTCCGTAGGACGGGCTGCATCAAAGCTCCCCAACAATGTCACAAGAATCAAGTTCGCCACCTCCAAATGTGGCTCCTCAACCACGAGTGCGCCAACAAGGTCACAAAGTTTGCCGCAATGATTGCATGGAAGATGAAGCACACCAACATCATGGCAACAACCACTACCACGACCGTAGTGATGAAGAAACTTTTGGCAAGCTCAAGTTCACAATGCCCAAGTTCACCGGTTCAAAAGATCCCGAAGAGTACCTCTCATGGGCACTTAAAGTCGACAAGATCTTCCGCATGCACAACTATAGCGATGAGAAGATGGTCGCCATGGCTTCGCTTGAGTGATG
The DNA here is from genome assembly GCA_910589775.1 of Avena eriantha. NCBI lineage: Eukaryota > Viridiplantae > Streptophyta > Magnoliopsida > Poales > Poaceae > Avena > Avena eriantha. Next base: position 277,395,056 of record OU342741.1, read on the forward strand.
ATTAGGCCAAACTTTTGTGGGAACAAGTTCATGTTGCTCACAAAGCGAGAGAAGAGCCTCCAATCACAACTTGGTATGACATGAAGGCTCACATGAGATCCCACTTTGTCCTTATGCACTATACGCCTGACCTCTTCAACAAGCTTCAATCGCTTAGTCAAGGGTCAAGGACCGAGGAAGAGTACTTCAAACAAATGGAGCTCAACATGATCTGCCCCAATATTGAAGAGCGTGATGAGCAAACAATGGCATGTTTTCTGATCGGCTTGAACCATCCAATCAAGCGCATCGTCGAGTTCAAAAAATACAATGACATGGTTGAGCTTGTGCATATCGCAATAAGAGCCGAGCATCAAGTACAAGAGGACATCAAATACAACAAGCCCAAGACATACTTCACCTACAAGCAAGCTTCAACCGCTACACCAACAACCTTCAATGGAAGCTCCTCAAGTACCTCCAAGCTTCCCTTCAAGCCCACACTTCCTCAAGGAAAAACGCCCCCAACTGGCATGTATACAAAGGATGCCCTGCCATTCAATGGTGAATGCTACAAGTGTGGAGGCAAAGGACACATATCGAGTGATTGTGGAAACAGGAAACTATTGTTCATCCATGACAATGGTGACGAAGAATACTTGAGTGAGGAAGAATTTGATGTTATGGTCAAAGAGGCAATGACAAGGCAACATGTGAAAGATGACCAAGAACTCCTCATGTGTGAACATGGCGCAAGTCCATCGCTTGTCATCACAAGGATATTGACTACTCAAGCACAAGAGCATGATCAAATATCCAACATCTTCCAAACACGTGCCGACATCAATGGGAAATCTATTGAAGTGATCATCGATGGAGGGAGTTGTCACAACCTTGCTAGCACCAAGTTGTGTGAGAAGCTCAACCTCACCCTCCATCCTCATAAGCACCCCTACTATGTTCAATGGCTAAGTGACCAAGGGTCCGTGAAGATCAAGCACACAGTCTCGGTAACATTCTCTATTGTACCATACAAAGACACGGTGGAGCGTGATGTAGTCCCAATGACGGTTTGCCATATGTTGCTTGGTTGACCATGGAAATCGACAAAGGTGCTCTACATGATGGTCGCACAAATTTATACACCTTCAAGTGGCATAACAAGAGATGTGTTATGCAACCAATGACTCCCAGCCAAGTAATTGCAGACAATGCAAAGGATTTAGCGAGGGCGCAAACAACAACACCATCTTGTGAGAAGAGTGGTGAGCAAGAGAACCACCATATAGCGAGAGAGAGCCACAAGCCCAATTCGAGTGGAAAAACTAAGAGTGTTCTCCTTGCCACCAAAAGTGAAATGAGATATGTGAGGAATAACCCATCCATCTTGTACTATGTCCTTATTTGCAAGGGATTAGCGCAAGGAACTAATGACTTGACAAATATTCCTTGTTGAGTGTTCTCCTTGACACTACTTAACCAATGTTCCTCCATCTTTGATGTTTGTTTTGCAGGAATTCAAGGATGTGTTTCCCGAGGAGCTCCCTCATGGACTTCCTCCTCTTCACGGAATCGACCATCGCATTGACCTCATACCTGGCGCACCTCTTCCAAACCATGCTGCCTACCGCACGAACCCGGAGGAGACGAGAGAGATAAAACGTCAAATCAACCAACTTGTCTCCAAAGGTTTGATCCAATTAAGCACTAGTCCAAGTGCGGTGCCCGTGATTCTTGTTCCAAAAACGGATGATATGTTGTGATTATGCATGGATTATCGTCCAACTAATGCTACCACCATTCGTTATCGACATCCTATACCTCGTCTCGATGACATGCTTGATGAATTGTGTGGAGCCACAATTTTCTCCAAATTGATCTTTGTAGTGGCTACCATCAAATACGAATGGTGGAAGGTGATGAGTGGAAAACCGCCTTCAAAACAAAACTTTGTCTCTATGAATGGTTGGTCATGCCTCTTGGCTTATCTAATGCCCCATCCACCTTCATGTGCCGTATGAATCATATTTTTCATTCTCTCATTGGAAAGAGTGTTGTTGTTTATTTTGATGATATCCTTGTATATAGAAAGTCAATTGTGGAACATGTTACACATGTAAAGGAGGTTTTGCAAATCCTTCGAAATGAAAACCTATATGCTAATCTTCCCAAAGATACTTTTGCTAAAGACAAGTTGATTTTTCTTGGTTTTGTTGTTTCTTCCAATGGCATTGAAGTCGATGTTTCTAAAGTCAAAGACATTCGATATTGGCCCATCCCCACAAATGTGAGTGGTCTTCGAAGTTTTCATGGGTTGGCCAGTTTCTATCTTCACTTTGTGAAAAGTTCTCTACCATTTCTTGCCTTCTCAACAAGTTGACTAAAAATACTTTAACCTTCGTGTGGGACAAAGCACAATAAAAAGATTTTGATGAGCTTAAACAGAGACTTACTGATGCACCTCTTATCGCGTTACTGAATTTCACAAAAACTTTCAAGATAGAGTGTGATGCTAGTGGTACTGGTATTAGAGGAGTCCTTATGCAAAACAAACGTCCTATTGCCTACCATAGCGGAAAACTTCATGGCGCACGCCTTAACTATATGATTTAAAACTAAGAGCTTTTTGCCTTCGTTCGTGTTCTTAAAGTTTGGCAACACTACCTTTGGCCTAAGGAATTTATCATACATTCTGACCATGAGGTGTTGAAATATCTCAAAGGCCAAGCCAACTTGAGTAAAAGACACGCTAAGTGGGTTGAGTTTATGGAGTCTTTTCCTTACATTGCCAAGCATAAGAAGGGAAAAGATAATGTAGTTGTAGACGCTTTGTCTTGCAAGAACACTAAGCCTTCTCACTCGACTTGAAGTAAACATGTTGGGCCTTGATGACATCAAATCTTTGGCTTCTGACCCATTCTTTGGAACAATATTAGAAAAGTGCTCCATTGACAAAGAAGTTGATGATTTCTATTTGCATAAGGGCTTTCTCTTTAAACAAAACAAGCTTTGCATTTCGAAGTCGTCTCTCCAAATTTTGCTTCTCTGAGAATCACATGGTGGAGGCCGCATGAGTCAATTTGGACGTGACAAGACATTGGACATGCTCGCCCCTCATTACTATTCGCCAAAGATGCAGAGAGACGTGGAGCGCTACGTTCAACGATGCACGTCATGTGTTCAAGCTAAGTCTAAGTCTAACCCCTTTGGTCTTTACATGCCATTGCCTATTCCTTATGCACCATGGTCAGACATTAACATGGATTTCGTGTTAGGATTGCCTAGGTTTAAACATGTTCATGACTATATTTGTTGTCGTGCATCGCTTTTCCAAGATGGCACATTTCATCCCGTGCTATAAGGCCGACGATGCTTCACATGTTGTGAATTTATTTTTCAGGGAAATCGTTCGTCTTCATGGTGTGCCAAGAACAATCATCTCCGATCGCGACCTCAAATTCATGAGCTACTTATGGAAGACACTCAAGGCTAAGCTAGGCGTCAAGATCCTATTTTCATACGTTTCGCACGCAAACCGATGGCCAAACCGTGGTCATCAACCAAAGCCTCGGCACTCTGCTTCGTGTGTTAATCAAGAAAAACCTCAAGGATTGGGAGGAATACATTCCCCACACCGAGTTCTCCTACAATCATGCCAAGAACTCTACAACGAAGATGTGCCCATTCATGATTGTCTATGGCTTCGAGCCCCTTACCGTGCTCGACATCCTACCCCTACCTCTCCATGAGCGCACCAACATGGTCGTTGACAAGCACGCCCAAGCTATGAAGAAGTTTCACGAAGAAACAAGAGCTATAATCGAGCAACAAGTGCAATGCCAAGGAACAAGGCTCAACAAGGACAAGAAAGAGTTGATCTTCGAGGAAGGTGACCTTGTGTGGATACACATAAGCAAAGACCGCATCCCCAAAGAACGTGACTCCAAGATCAAGCCAAAGGGAGATGGTCCCTTCAAAGTCCTCAAGAGAACTAATCACAAAGCTTACATGATCAACATACCAATCTCCAAGTACCTAGTGAGCTCAACATTCAATGTCAAGGACCTTTCACCAAACCATGGAGATGTTCAAGATGATATGCAGGAAGAGTCGAGGACGACTATTTCCTAAGAGGGGAGCTGATGCAGCCCGTCCTACGGACGTCCCTACATCTACACCACCAAGGACCCCAAGTGGACAGCTGAATCGTGCCCGAGCCAAGTTACTTCAAGCTAAGGTGAACTCGCTCCTCTCTTCATGTGTGACTTCGATACATCCTTGGATGGCTTGCTGCTTCATGCCACTACTGTGTGCATCCTCATGTATGTCCCCCATGAAGAAACGCTAATAGAAGGAACCAAGCCATCGCAAGACGAAGGTCTAGACCAAACCGGCGCCAGTCTCGGCGGACCAGAATCCTCGTCGGAATTCCCGGCGCATAGACCAGCGGACCGGAACCTGGACCGGAACGACCAACGACGACTGAAGCAAACCGGCGCGCGCTAAAGCACGCTTCTGTAAGCCATTCCGCTGGCCAACCGGAACGACCGGCGCGGATCGGAATTTTCGGCGCCCAGTCCGACGCGACCAGACTAACCTCTGGAACGGCCCAGTCTCAAAGTAAACATGGGTTTGATGCCCGAGAATATTCCTATTTCGTCCAGTTTTTATCCTTTAGTGCCCAAACTACCCCTATTTTAGTGGCTGGCCTATATAAAGCCCCCACACCCCCTTGTATTACTCAGACTTGGATAATTTAAATTAGAAGACACCCTTGTGGATCTCCCTAATTTCTAGTCTCATGTTCCTTGATAAAGGAGCACCAATTATCCCCCACCTCGCTGGAGTTTGCAGAGTGCCTCCCTCGTTGTACAAGACCTTGGCATCGGAGCCCCTTTCCAATACGTCAAGATCTCACCAAGACTCCCCACTCGTGGTGACAGTTCGAGAAAGAGATCTTCGCCCAACGATGATCCTAGAGATTGCGCCGGACTGGTAGTCGCAGCGTGAGCTATAGGTGTGTATCGTGTCTTCATGTGTGCGTGTGTTCATTGTGTTCTTCGTGCGTGAGTTCACGGATTTCATCCTCTTCCTCATCCCCCACTCACTCCTCCTTGATTTCAAGGGATTCGTGAAAGATCGGGCCACCCACGAGGTTAGCCCTCAACATGAGCTTCACTTATACCTGCAATTGTGATTGCCTTTTACTGTGATTTTCTTTGTTCCCATATGACAATTGTATGCTCCATACTTGCAAGTTAAATTGCATTTTCAATATTGGGAATAATTTTGATGTCAACAAAAATAATACAACACATGTTACATATACATATACATATATTGCGCGTAAATGTTGTTCTTTTTGTTTCTTCCACTTTCATGTTACTAAAAGTTGTGGACGGATTTTCCTAAAGAAAGGGAAGATGATGAGGACACAGTCATAGTGTACGATAATTCTACATGTTTAAGCTAGAAAAAAATACTAAGCCTCATTGAAAAATATCACAAGGTGAATTTGTGGCTTAGCCAAGAAGGAAGGTTCGGTTCCAATAGATTTATAAGAACTTTATACTATCTAAATCATGGTCTTATTGTTTGGCTAGATTTAATATCTATCGGACTAGCCAGCAGGAGGAGAGGGAGAAAGGCGGCCGAGAGATAGAAGGCGACCAAGAAGGAAGGTTCGGTTCAGATAGACAAAAGATCTGAAATTGAAACGGACGTGGTTTCCTCATACCAACTTCGAATTAAGCAAATAAGTACATGTTGGAAAGATAATTCCGAGAAATTTCCAGTGGGCACTCGCACGTCTCCCGGTTCATTATGATATGGGCGCGGAAAGCAAAACATGTTGACGGTCATTTTTTGTCAGTTTACAAAAAGAGTCCATTTAAGTTAGAAAATTTAAAGATATGTTTTGACCCCAAACTCTATGTTGGACATCCGGCAGCCTTTATATAGGCTTGTAATTTGTGGCTTAGCCGGAGACCACGTTTAGATTAAACCAATACTTCTTTTGTTGAACTGTTGGAAGCATTCATCTGAAATTATACGTTACTCTTTAATTCGACCAGGATTATGTACCATATCTCTACTTTGATTTGATCTGGAGTTTGCTACTAAAAGTTCTCATGTTTTCTGATATTCCATTCGGAATTGGTAGATTGCAAACCGTTTTGTGGTCAGCGGCTACGTGTGTAAGTGTTTGAAGTTGCGAATACCATCTGGATTGAGATCTGTCGCATTGGAAACAGGGGAACAACCGGTGATTCACATCATCCCACAAGTTATCTCCATTACATCCACCATCGTCCACGATGTGCTCAACAAGAAGGTCGTGCCACCCCTTATCAACTAGAGACGAAGATGGAGAAGATGTAGTGGCAAATCAAAAGTAAGAATGTGAAGCGGCCCGTCCTACGGACGCTCCTACAACTACACCACCGAGTCCCCCAAGTGGACCCATGACTCGTGCTCGAGCCAAACTCCTGCAAGCTAAGGTGAACTCGCTCCTCGCCCCGTGCCAATTTGATATATCCTTGGATGGTGTGCTACTTCATGCAACTACTCTATGCATCATCAGGTACGAAGCACCAACACATCACCAAGCACCCCAGGAGGGAGCACAAGGAGCAGATCATGAAGCTGAAGACGCTGGAGCTGCTCAGACCGGAGTCTCCAGTCTGCGCACACCGGAGTCTCCGGTCCACCAAAGTCTCCGGCCTGAAGACACCGGAGTCTCTGGCCCCACCTCCGGTCTGCCCCTGCACCGGGCCCTGGGACAATCTGAAGGCCCCTCCGGAGGCTGGTCCGGAGACCGACTGAAATCTCTGGCCTAGACCGGAGTCTCCGGTCCACCACACCGGAGTCTCCGGTCCGAGCGTCGCCAGGCATGAAAAGGCTTTTGGGCCTGCGGCCCATGTACCCCTTAGTCCGTCCAGAACTTGTCTTTTATTACTAAAGTACCCCTGTTTAAGTGGCTGGCCTATATACAGTCCCCCACCTCCATTGTAAACCCTAGGCATGATATTGGAATTAGTGGAAACCCCTTTGTGGATCTATCAAATTCTTGCCTCATGCTCCTTGACCAAGGAGCACCAATATCCCCAAACCTCGTTGGAGTTTGCATCGTGCCTCCGCGTTGTACAAGGCATAGCCATCGGAGTTCCTTTCCCTAGACATCAAGATCTCACTGAGTCTCCCATCTCGCCGTGCCGGTTCGAGAGAGAGTCCTCCGCGCGACGCTGATCCTAGGGATTACGCCTGACCGGTTACCACCGGCGTGAGCTATTGGTGTGTATCGTGGTTTTTGCGTGTGTGTGTTCATCGCGTTCTTCGTGCGTGCGTTCGTCGTGTTCATCCTCCCCTCCTCTCCTGCACTCCATCCTCGATTTGAAAGGGAATCATGAAAGATCGGGCCACCCAAGAGGTTTGCCCTCAACAGAATGTTTGCAAGTAATTGCTTATTATGATAGGGACATGACTCTTGGTGAGTACACGGGAAGATTCGGTTGAAAAGATTCACCGTTCAATGGAAGGAGCACGAGCCCACCATCGCGGCTGAGTCGGCGTCTCAGTCGATCTCGATCCGGAGGAGTTGGGCGGTGGAGTTTAGAACCGAGTGCGCCCCACGCACCACATCTCCCTAGCAACCGACTCCCTCAACACTGTATCTAGCTAGGAGCGAGTCACCAGGGGCGCTACCGTAACCGGTAGGTGGTGTGGAGCCGTAAATAGAAAGGTCAAGACCTGGGGCAATGGGGGTCTTGGTAAGTGGACGAGTTGATGGCGACGGCCAAATCGGGGGGGCGTCGGAGATGGGAGCTCAAACGTGGAAGGGTCCGGAGCACGTGAGCGGGGGATCCGTGACTACTAGTTCCATTTCTTCTGTCGGAGGATGGAGACTGTGCTGCTCGCCTATGATCGAGGTTGGCAGCCATATGGGGAGGACCACATCCCGTTCTGCTCGGGTCCAGGGCAATGGATCGGGATGAGAAGATTTTCTCTAGGGGAACATGGAACTGTACTTCTCATTAGGCGGTGGTAGGCATTGTAATTTCTCCGAACTTGTGCAGCTAAAACTATGAACAAAAAAGCGGGATTATCTAATTTTTTAATTACAGATGGTCATGGTGGGTAGTTTTCTCATAATTGTAGGGACAAAGCCATTCTAAAAAGTGTAGGAATAAAGAGAAATGCTTCTTCGTTTATTATTATGTATTGATTTTATTTTGAGGGCAAACCTCTAGGGTGGCCCGACCTTTCACGATTCCCTTTCAAATCGAGGGTGGAGTGCAGGGAGAGGAGGGGACGATGAACACGACGAACGCATGCACGAATAACGCGATGAACACACACACACACACAAAACCACGATACACACCAATTACTCACGCCGGCGGTGATCGGTCCGGCGCAATCCCTAGGATCGGTGTCGGGCGGAGGACTCTCTCTCAAACCGGCACGGCGAGATGGGTGACTAGGTGAGATCTTGACGTCTAGGCAAAGGGACTCCGATGCCTAGGCCTTGTATAACACGGAGGCACGATGCAAACTCCAACTAGGTTTGGGATATTCGGTGCTCCTTTGTCAAAGGAGCATGAGGAAGAACTAGATAGATCCACAAAGGGTTTCCACTAATTCCAAATATCATGCCTAGGGTTTACAATAGAGGTGGGGGGCTATTTATAGGCCAGCCACAAGTTCAGGGGTAGTTTAGGCAACTAAAGTATCAAACGGGGGCGTTACAAGGCCAAAGGGCCGAGCTGGAGCGCACAGGCCCTAGGGTGTCCGGTAGTACCGGTCAGTTGAGCGGTAGTACTGGTCAGATGCGGTAGTACCGCTGGAAGGGTGCGACAGTACCGAAGCGGGCAGAAGTTTTGGCGTGAGTCTTCATGTGCGCGCGGTAGAACGCTTGCTGAGTGCGGTAGTACTAGTGGGATCTGGAGCTTCGGGTCCATCTCTCTTCCCGGGGCGGCAGTACCGCTGTCCATGAGCGGTAGTACCGCTTCCAGGAGCCGGTAGTACGCGGTCTCCTAGCAGCTGTTGGCTGCTGTGTCGCTCCTCCGGCTCATGTCTTCATACCTGATGATGCATAGTGTCGAGGCATTAAGTAGCAAGCCATCCAGGGGTGTATCGAAGTCACATGAGTATAAGAGCGAATTCACCTTAGCTTGGAGAAGCTTGGCTCGAGCACGAGTCATGGGTCCACTTGGGGGACTTGGTGGTGTAGATGTAGGAGCTTCCGTAGGACGGGCTGTATCAGCTCCCCCCTAGGAAAGAGTCGCCCTCGACTCTTCATGGTTATCATCTTGAGCATCTCCATGGTTGGGTGAAAGGTCCTTGACATTGAATGTATTGTTTGCAAGGTACTTGGAGATCGGTATGTCGATGATGTAGGCGTTGTTATTGATTCTCTTGAGGACCTTGAAGGGGCCATCTCCTCTTGGTTTGAGCTTGGAATCTTGTTCCTTGGGAAAGCGGTCCTTGCTCAAGTGTATCCACACAAGATCACCTTCCTGGAAAACCATCTCCTTCTTGTTCTTGTTTAACATTGAAGCTTGGCGAAGGGCTTGTTGCTCAATAGTAGCTCTTGTTTCTTCATGAAGCTTCTTCATAGCTTGTGCGCACTTCTCGACGTCCATGTTGGTGCGCTCGTGGAGAGGTAGTGGTAGGATGTCGAGCGCGGTGAGGGGCTCGAAACCATAAACGATCATGAATGGACTCATCTTGGTTGTTGAATGCTTGGCACGGTTGTAGGCGAACTCGGCGTGTGGAATGCATTCCTCCCAATCCTTGAGGCTTTTCTTGATCAGCACACGAAGGTGGGTTCTGAGGCTTTGGTTGACAACTTCGGTTTGTCCATCGGTTTGAGGATGCGACACGGATGAAAAGAGTAGCTTGACACCGAGCTTGGCCATGGGTGTCTTCCATAAGTAGCTCATGAATTTGACATCGCGGTTAGAGATGATTGTTCTTGGCACACCGTGAAGATGGACGATTTCCCTAAAAAACAGATTTGCAACATGTGAAGCATCGTCGGTCTTATGCCACGGTATGAAGTGTGCCATTTTGGAAAAGCGATCCATGACAACAAATATAAAATCATGACCATGCTTAGATCTAGGTAATCCTAGCACAAAATCCATGCTAATGTCGGACCAAGGTGTATGAGAAATAGGCAACGGCATATAAAGACCATAAGGGTTAGCTTGCTACATAGCTTGAACACATGTCGTGCATCGTTGAACGTAGCGCTCCACGTCGCACTTCATCTTGGGCCAAAAGTAGTGAGTGGAGAGCATGTCCAATGTCTTGTCACGGCCAAAGTGACCCATGAGGCCTCCACCATGAGATTCTTGGAGAAGCAAAACTTGGAGCGATGACTTTAGAATGCAAAGCTTGTTTTGTTTAAATAGAAAGCCCTGATGCAAATGAAAATCATCAACTCCTTTGTCATTGGAACACTTTGCGAAAATTTGTTAAAAGAACGGGTCGGAAGCATACAAAGATTTTATTTCCTCAAGACCCAACACGTTGATTTCAAGTCTCGTAAGAAGGCTTGTATGTTTGCTAGACAATGCGTCCCCAACTACATTATCTTTGCCCTTCTTATACTTGACAATGTACGGAAAAGACTCCATAAACTCAACCCACTTAGCATGTCTCTTACTCAAATTGGCTTGGCCTTTGAGATATTTCAACGACTCATGGTCAGAATATATGATAAATTCTTTGGGCCATAGGTAGTGTTGCCAAACTTGAAGAACACGAACTAAGGCAAAAAGCTCTTTGTCATCGGATAGTTAAGGCGAGCACCATCAAGTTTCTCGCTATGGTAAGCTATAGGACGTCCGTTTTGCATAAGGACTCCCCCAATGCCAATACCACTAGCATCACGCTCTATATCAAAAGTTTTAGTGAAATCCGGTAGCGCAAGAAGAGGTGCTTCAGTGAGCCTCTTCTTAAGTTCATCAAAAGCTTTTTGTTGTGCCTTGGCCCACATGAAGGTGACATTCTTTTTGGTCAATTCATTGAGGGGACAGGAAATGGTCGAAAAGTCTTTCACAAAGCGACGATAGAAACCGGCCAACCCATGAGAACTTCGGAGTTCACTCACATTTGTTGGAATGGGCCAATCTCATATGTCCTTTACCTTGGACACATCAACTTCAATTCCCTTCGAAGAAACGACAAATCCAAGAAAAACCAACTTGTCTTTAGCAAAAGTGCACTTGGGAAGATTAGCATAAAGCTTTTCATGTCGAAGGATTTGCAAAACTTCCTTGACATGTGTTATATGGTCCTCAAGTGATTTGCTATAAACAAGAATATCATCGAAATAGACAACAACACTTTTTCCATTGAGATAACGCAAGATGTGATGCATAAGGCGCATGAAGGTGGATGGGGCATTAGATAAGCCAAAGGGCATAACCAACCATTCATAGAGACCAAGTTTGGTCTTGAAGGAGGTGTTCCACTCATCACCTTCCGCCATGAGTATTTGATGGTAACTACTACGAAGATCAATTTTCGAAAAAATAGTGGCTCCACACAACTCATCAAGCATGTCATCGAGACGTGGTATGGGATGTCGATAACGCACGGTGATAGCATTAATTGGATAGCAGTCCATGCATAACCGTAACGTATCATCCGTCTTTGGAACAAGAATCACAGGTATGGCATTTGGACTAGTGCTAACTTGGATCAAACCTTTGGAGACGAGTTGGTTGATTTGACATTTAATCTCCTTTGTCTCCTCCTGGTTCGTGCGGTAAGCAGCGCGGTTTGGAAAGGGTGCGCCGGGGATGAGGTTAATGCGATGTTCGATGCCACGAAGAGGATGTAGTCCATGTGGTAGTTCTTCGGGGAACACATCCTTGAATTCCTGCAAAACAATCATCAAAGATGGAGGAACATTGGTTAAGTCATTAGTTCCTTGCGCTAGTCCCTTGCAAATGAGGACATAGTGCAAGATGGATGGGTTGTTCCGAACATCTCTCATCTCACTTTTGGTGGCAAGGAGAACACTCTTAGTTTTTTCACTCGAGTTTGGCTTGTGGCTCTCACTCACTATGTGATGTAGCCCGACCTTCGGTCGTTACCACATCATGGTCTCCAACTTATGCCAAGTCGTCATGGTGACATGGGGTGGCCCGATCTTCTCAGTAAGCGGATGGTGATGATGATGGTGGATGATAGATAACTAGTGCGTAGCTATGATCTCTCCCACTCGAACCTTGTAGGATATTCACAACACCACACTCTTGCGCACGCAGCCGTGACCACGAACGGTAGTATGCAATCTACTTTCCCAATGGAACAACGATCACACTCAATTATAGTTGGCAGATTCGAACACAGGGTAATTCCAGAGGTTCTATGAAAGAAACAACTCCAAAATATTTTAATGTGGTCTAAACCCTAACTTGTGTCGGCTACGGAGGTTTATATGAGTGGTGGGGCGTCCTCCCCTCTAAACGGGCCTAAAAACAGCCATAACTTGGCCCAAACTGACTCAGTTCGACTCAAACTGATACATACCGACCCATATATGGGTTCGGCGTTATTGGCACGCAGTCCAAATGTCGTGGAACACCTCAAACATGTAATTCTTGGTGAACCATCTCTCGCTCTTGCTCATACGTGATTTCCTCATTGCGTCCTAGTGCGCCTGCCTCCCGCTCCTCCCTCGCGCACTTGTTGATATTGGAAATCAGCGCTTGTCCTTCTTGCTGCAACTCTTCTCCTCCTCGCGCAACGCTTGTGTTATCAATAAACCTGATCATACAAAGATGCATAGACTTAGGTAGTATAAAGTTCTCATTAAGTAAAACATCAGGTTTAATTAAGAGTGAATTCACCTATTGCTCAATCAGCTTTGCACGAACTCTTGTAATGGGTCCAATCCTAATTTCATTGGACTTGTTCCTTGCAGCAACATCTTCATTGTGAATAGGAGTAGGAGATAGTGGAATAGTATGGATGTCCTCATCATCTCCCCCCCCTTCAAAAGGCGTCGACCTCGACGCTCCAAGGTCTTCTCCAGCATATGGTGATAAATCAGCAACGTTGAAGCCGTTGCTAGCACCACCAAACTTCTCAATAGGTATATCAACTGAGTAGGCATTATCATTAATTTTGGCTAGTACTTTGTAAGGACCAGCACCACGTGGCTTCAACTTGGACTTGCGAAGTAGTGGAAATCTGTCCTTGCGTAGATGCACCCAAACCATATCTCCAGGCTCGAACAACACTTCTTTTCTTGCTTGATTCCTTGCAGCTGCAATGTTCTTGCCTTTCTTCTCAATAGCCTCTCGAGTCTTGTCATGTATTTTCTTCACATAATCAGCATGTTTTGATGCCTCCATATCAACTCTCTCATGTAATGGCAGAGGCAACATATCAAGTGGCGTCAATGGCTTGAAGCCATACACCACCTCAAAAGGACAAAGCTGAGTAGTTGAATGCACAGCCCTGTTGTAAGCAAACTCAACATGTGGCAAACACTCTTCCCACTCCCGTAGATTCTTTTTAATCATGGTCCTTAGCAGTTGTGACAATGTTCTATTCACCACCTCTGTTTGACCATCTGTTTGGGGGTGACATGTAGTACTGAACATCAACTTCGTTCCTAGCTTCCCCCATAAGGTCTTCCAAAAGTAGCTCATGAACTTCACATCACGGTCAGAAACAATCGTCTTTGGTACGCCATGTAATCTCACGATGTCTCTGGAAAACAGGTTAGCAACATGCGACGCATCGTCGCTTTTGTGGCAGGCAATAAAATGAGCCATCTTAGAGAACCTATCCACTACCACAAATATAGAATCATGACCTCTCTGAGTTTTAGGTAGACCTAGCACAAAATCCATACTAATGTCTTCCCATGGAGTAGTAGGTGCAGAAAGAGGTGTATACGAACCGTGAGGCTTCAGCTTGGATTTCGACTTGTGGCAAGTAATGCATCTACTCACAAATCTGTACACATCACGCCTCATCTTGGGCCAATAAAAATGATCAGCAAGCATGAGCAACGTCTTCTCACGCCCAAAGCGACCCATCAAACCACCAGCATGTGATTCCTGCACTAAGAACAAACGCAACAACGATTCTGGAATACATAGTTTGTTAGCTCGAAACAAATATCCATCATGTATATGATACTTATCCCATGCGTTTCTAAGAGCACATAAACGATATGGTTCGGCAAAATCATGGTCAGTTGCATAAAGTGCACAAATAGCTTCTAATCCAGGAATTTTAACATCAAGATTGGTTAATAGCATGTTCTTCCTAGATAGAGCATCGACAACAATATTCTCTTTTCCCTTCTTATAATTAATGATGTAAGGAAAAGACTCTATGAATTCAACCCATTTAGCTAATCTTCTATGCAAGTTTGATTGAGCTTTCAAGTATTTCAATGCTTCATGATCAGAATGTATGATGAATTCCTTTGGCCACGAATAATGTTGCCAAACTTCAAGTACTCTCACAAGTGCATACAATTCTTTATCATAGATTGAATAATTCAAACGAGCACCAGTCAATTTCTCGGAAAAATAAGCTATAGGCCGTCCCTCTTGCATCAAAACGCCACCTATGCCTATACCACTAGCATCACATTCAACTTCAAATTGCTTCGAAAAATCAGGTAATGCAAGCAATGGTGCAGAAGTAAGCAAACGTTTCAATGTATCAAATGCAATGTCTTGGGCCACGCCCCATACAAAAGGAACACCTTTCTTTGTCAAATCATTTAATGGTGCAGCAATGGTGCTAAAATCTTTCACAAAGCGCCTATAGAAACCAGCGAGACCGTGGAAACTACGCACTTGACTTACATTCATTGGAGTAGGCCAATTCTGAATTGATTCAATTTTAGATTGATCTACCTCTACTCCATGCTTAGAAACAACAAATCCTAGGAATATGACCTTATCTTTGCAAATGTACACTTCTCAAGATTAGCATACAGTTTATTATCACGTAACACTTGCAAAACTTGTCTAATATGAGTGCAATGTTCAGATTCAGTGTGGCTGTATATGAGTATATCATCAAAGTAAACAACCAAAAAATGACCAATAAACTCTCTCAAAACATGATTCATCAAACGCATGAAAGTACTAGGTGCATTAGTAAGGCCAAACGACATGACTAACCACTCATACAAGCCGAATTTAGTTTTGAAAGCAATTTTCCATTCATCCCCTTCTTTCATCCTAATTTGATGATAACCACTACGCAAGTCAATTTTAGACAAAACAGCAGCACCACTCAATTCATCTAGCATATCCTCTAAGCGTGGAATAGGATGACGATATCGAATACTGATGTTATTAATCGCTCTACAGTCAACACACATGCGCCATGTACCATCTTTCTTTGGAACTAAAATAACAGGAACAACACAAGGGCTAAGAGAAACACGAATGTACCCTTTATCCAGCAACGCTTGTACTTGCTTCTGAATTTCCTTAGTTTCTTCGAGATTAGTCTTGTAGGGTGCATGGTTGGGAAGTGTGGCGCCAGGAATCAAGTCCACTTGATGTTCTATACCACGCAAGGGAGGTAAGCCTACGGGTACATCTTCTGGAAACACATCCCCAAAGTCCTGCTAAAGAGACGAGACACCAAGAGAAATAGGGGTCATGTCGTTAAAAACCAATACCTCGCCCTTATACATGAGCACAAGTGGCATGGCTGTAGGATCCTCACGAAATTCTCTCATATCTTCCTTAGTGGCTAATATCAATAAACCAGGCACTCTCTCACTTTTCGTTATATCACTCAATTTAGGCTCAATTACATCAGGAACAGCTGTCACGCAATCTCGCCGAGTGGTAGTATCTTCCTTCAAATTCACCTCTATCTTCTGGCGAGAATCATTCACAATTTCTTGTGGTGTCATTGGCTGCATAGTAATCTTATTTCCTTTGAATTCCAAGTGATATGTATTGGCTCGGCCATTGTGTTGCACATGGCGATCATAGAGCCATGGCCGACCCAATAGTAGGTGACAAACAGTCATAGGAACCACATCAAAATCAATAGAATCTTTGTATGGCCCTATTTGAAAGTTCACTCGTACCATATGATTTACCTTCATCTCACCATTGTTGCTCAACCATTGTATGTAGTATGGCTTGGGATGAGGTAAGTATGTCAAATTCAGTTTGGCACATAATTCCTTACTTGCAAGATTTCTGCAGCTACCTCCATCAATAATGACCTTGCAAGCTTTATTTGGTCCAACTAGAGCTTTTGTTTGGAACAAGTTGCAACGATGGGATTCCTCAACCGGTTGCACACTAAGTACACGTGAAGACACGACGATAGTTGGTGCACGCTCAGCATATACATCAGCACCACCCTCGCCATCATCAATATCATCATCAGAAGCTTCATCTCCACTTTCTACTTCACCTTGTTCATTAACAAACATAACCTTGTTGTTTGGACAATCCTTCTTGTAGTGACCTCTGCCTCCACAAGTATGGCACACCACATCATGAGTACGTGCAGTAGACATGTTGGAACCCGAGCTAGC
Organism: Avena eriantha; assembly: GCA_910589775.1. Lineage (NCBI taxonomy): Eukaryota > Viridiplantae > Streptophyta > Magnoliopsida > Poales > Poaceae > Avena > Avena eriantha. Next base: position 277,411,596 of record OU342741.1, read on the forward strand.
AGCAGGGGCAACGGGTTTCCGAGCATTAGAACCAAACGAAGGTGTACTTGCTGGTTTGGCCGATGGTGTAAATGGAACAGCAGCTGGTGGCGTGACTGTAGGAGGAATAGATCTGGCTGAAAATCTGCTGGAGGATGGAAAACAAGCGCGTGACTTTGCCTCTTCTGCCAACTGGGCTTCAGCCTCTCTAGCATGGTGCAATAGCTCATTCATGGTCTCATACTTGTGATGACGCACTATGCTCTTGATTGGCAACTTTAGATTGTTCAGGAATCGCTGCATGGTCATCTCAATGGACTCGCGAACTCGAGCACGCTGCATAGGCAGCTCCATCTCCATGTAGTACTCATCTACTGTCATTGTGCCTTGCTTCAATTGCGTCAATTTATCAAAAACTGATCGCAAGTAGTTGGTTGGAATGAAACGAGCCTTCATGATTTGCTTCATCTCGCGCCAATCCATCACAGGAAGTTCATTGTCCTCCCTCCTATGTTGCACGAGAGCATCCCACCAACGCAAAGCATAACCATCAAATTCAGATGCTGCAAGCTTGACCTTCTTGTATTCTGGATAGTCAAATAAGCGCCAGAGTTTCTCAATCTTCAACTCCCATGTGAGGTAATCTTCAGGATCAATGGAACCATCAAACTTGGGGATCGAAAACTTTGGCTTGCCCAAACAATCATCAGCAGCTTGATTGTGAACATGTTGAGCACGCCCAAGAGGGGCAAACCCACGGCCATGAGCAGGTGCATGGGCAGGAGGAATAGCATGTCCCCTGCCAACATGTGGAGCAGCATCCACAGCGCTACCCTCATCGAAATCATCAAAGGCATCATCATGTTGAGGATCTTCCCTTCTATGTAAAGCGCCTGTTAAACCCTCAATGGAACGTTGCAAAGTGGTGACATTAACATTGAGCGTAGCCACTTGCGTTTGAATAGTATCAACCGTTCCAACATGCTGATCCAATCTCATATTCATATCCTGGAGATTCTTGTCAATGGCATCTGTCGTGTTAGTAAACACACGTGTCAAGTGGGACTTCAAAGCCTCATATTCACGCCAATTAACAAGCTTCTCATCCTTCTTTTTCTGCATCACAACATCATCATCACTAGAAGACATGATTAGTAGGTTAGTGCACAAAAATCAAAATCTGTATGGTGGAACTCTCACAGCTCACTCACAACTAATAAGAAAGGAGATCTTACCGTTCCAAAGTGAATAGAGATGCTCTACCAAACAAAATCAAAAACTGATGCACTGATGTGATGAAGTGAATATCAAAGGTATAGAGAATGATCACAGGGCACACAGGGTATTTATGGTGGAGCTGTAGGTATGGTATCCTAACTACACCGCAAACAAGTCCTAGTGCTGATCGTATGACAAAGACCCACGGAAACACACACGGTGGAGATAAATGGGGCAATTGCAACTATGAAAATGAGCTCAATAAAGTAAGGTATGTCGAAGGAATGCTCGTGTTGCAATGCACAAGGAGAGACACTAGCAATGTCTCAACGAAACGGATACAAGATTGCTAAATTAAGCAACCCGCAGAGCACTAAGCACGCTAGTCTCGTAGGATAGTTTTAGACACAAAGAAATGATATGGGGTGGCCCGATCTTCTCAGCAAGCTCTTGTCGATGGTGATGGTGGATGATAGATAACTAGTGCGTAGCTATGATCTCTCCCGCTCGATCCCTGATACCAGCACAACAGATCTCGAACCTTGTAGGATATTCACAACACCACACTCTTGCGCACGCAGCCGTGACCACAAACGGCAGTATGCAATCTACTAATTCCCAATGGAACAACAGATCACACTCAATTATAGTTGGTAGATTCGAACACAGGGTAATTCCAGAGGTTCTATGAAAGAAACAACTCCAAAATATTTTAACGTGGTCTTAAAACCTAACTTGTGATGGCTACTGAGGTTTATATGAGGGCTAGGGCGTCCTCCCCTCTAAACGGACCTGAAAACAGCCATAACTTGGCCCAAACTGACTTGGTTCGACTCAAACTGATATATACCGACCCATATATGGGTTCGGCCTTATTGGCACACAGTCCAAACGTCGTGGAACACCTCAAACATGTAATTCTTGGTGCACCATCTCTCTCTCTTGCTCATACGTGATTTCCTCATTGCCTCCTAGTGCGCATGCCTCCCGCTCCTCCCTCGCGCACTTGTTGATATTGGAAATCAGCGCTTGTCCTTCTTGCTGCAACTCTCCTCCTCCTCGCGCAATGCTTGTGTTATCAATAAACCTGATCATACAAAGATGCATAGACTTAGGTAGTATAAAGTTCTCATTAAGTAAAACATCAAGTTCAATTAAGAATGAATTCACCTCATAGTCATTATTGATTTGACTCAGTATTTCCTTCCAGTTCAGGCAGTCAGAATCATCATAATCCCTGTAGATATCCTCATCATCCTCCCTTTCTTCATGAAAAGCCGTCCTCGGCTTTAGGTAAGCTGAAAGTGGGAGAAACAAAAAGAACAACGTGTACGCAAAGTATATGTATATATAACATGTTGTATTATTGTTGTTCACATGAAAAGTATGTCCAGTATACATCAAGCAACTTAAATTGCAGGTATAAGTGAAGTACAAAGAATCATGATCATGGTAAAAAACAACTAAATAGATAGTCATGTTCTTCAATATTAAATTCAGTTTTCTCAAAGAAGATCTATGATCAAATTTGTGAACAAGATCAAACCAATTCAATATGTCTGAAAACCAAATTGAATCATGCCATGCTTCAACTGCGGTACTCTGATTATTATGAACATGATCATGTTGTCCAGTATGTAAAATGCAACTCAATTTGCAAATATAAGTGAAGTATAAAGCATTAGCACAACTAGACAACGAATTTTGGGATAAACACAACGAATATGAAAATTGGGGTTCTATTCTAGCAAGATTACAATGATCCAACATAGGTAAAATTACTTGTGTTGGCTGCATTATATCAACTAGACCTGACTTTAGTTTCATATTATCACAAATTTTAGCATATATCTCACAACACAAAATCATCGACACACAATATGTATGGCTAAAAACAGCATGTTTCAGTTCAGCGATTCGATCACAAGTAATGCATATGTGATCCACAAGAAAATTTTCATGCATGCTATATTCACCAATCATATTGAAAGTGACACAAGGAGAATATGTGCTAGAATTCAGAAATGAAATTTCAGAAATCTTATCCATAGCACAACTCATACTCATAGGTTCATTTAGCATGATGGAATACACAATATCAGTAGGTGGTATTCGAGCAAGTATTTCCTTATGTGTTATCAGTACCACATGATCAAAATTTGAATTTGGTAAACTATCACATGGTGCTAAAACAGTAGTGCAAGGCAAATCACATGGAGGCTTCAGTAAAAGAATAGACTCACAATATGTCGCACATGTTGGCTGAAGCTCCAAAATAGTACCAATGTCATCAACAATCTCCTCAGTTATAGTAGGTACTAAAACATCCGCCGCAAGTGACAATGCACAGTCCAACGATGTAGGTGGTAAAATAGATTGCTCCCTTTCTTCAAAAGCAACCTGCATAGCACAAGAAACAATACCAGGAGTAGAGATGATTACATTAGTAGAAATATCCTCACATGTATTAGCATCTACTGCACTGATGTTTTCTTTTTCTCTCATACTCTTAGAATGGATGCTCTCAACCTCACGTTTAGTGGAATCACATAGCTCACTTTTGATAACACTCTCACTCAGCTTGGCTATGTGGCTCTCATTCTCACATGGGTTGTAATACACACCGTGTTCAAGATGACAAATAATAGAATTGTCACCATTCATCATGACCTTGTACTTAGCAGACAAACTGAACTCTTTTGTCCTCTCCTTGCGAAGAAGATGATACTCATGAAATTTGTCGGCTGAAATCCTGAGCATAACACGCCTCTTCATGTTCCATTTGAAAGAAATCCTTCCAACAACAGGACATATTTGAGCGTCAAACCTTCTGCTCCAATGTTCTCCCAATAGTATGTGACAAGAATCAAGTGGTATAGGAGATACATCACAGCGCACAATCTCAGTATGATCTTTAAAAGTCATAGGAACATTAGCGGTGTGTGAAATCAGCAATGTGCCATATGATGAATGCAAGAGATATGGCACCGCATGGGCACATGTGGGTAGCTGCAACTTTTGTACAACTTCAACGCTGATCAAATTAATAGTAGAGTTACTATCAATGGTAATGGAAGCACATCGCTCACCAATCATCACACTATGGTGGAAAAGACCATCACCATCAAAAATACCGCGTTCTTCCTTCCAAAAAGTTTCACTACAATGCCAATTGTCGATGAATTTGTAACTGTGCGTCTCCACATTATTTGTAACATCACCTGCCTCCATTTTCTGCATCACATCAACACTACTAGAAGACATGATTAGTACATTAGTGAACAAATCAAAATCAGTATGGTGGAAACTCTCACAACTCACTCACAACTGATAAGAAAGAAGATCTTACTGTTCCAAATTGAATAGAGATGCTCTACCAAACGCAATCAAAGACTGATGCACTGAAGTGATGAAGTGAATATCAAAGGTATAGAGAACGATCACAGGGCACACAGGTTATTTATGGTGGAGCTATAGGTATGGTATCCTATCTACACCGCAAACAAGTCCTAGTGCTGATCGTATGACATAGACCCACGGAAACACACACGTAGGAGATAAATGGGGCAATTGCAACTATGAAAATGAGCTCAAAAAAGTAAGGTATGTCGGAGGAATGCTCGTGTTGCAATGCACAAGGAGAGACGCTAGCAATGTCTCAACGAAACGGGCACAAGATTGCTAACTGAGCAGCCCGCGGAGCACTAAGCACGCTAGTCTCGTAGGATAGTGTTAGACACAAAGAAAGGCTTACTAAGGCTCACAAGGATAGGTACGCTATGTGGACTCAGTAAAAAAATAAACAAAAAAGAAAAAAATTTGTCCTGAGAATTGGTCTCTGCCACGGCAGAAAAACGGCCTAATATCATGCCGCGGCAGGATGTCGGCAGACACAAAAATTTCTCATATGAGGACAGACTTGTCGGTGGTAAGGCGAATGTCCGTTTTTTTTTGGATTTTTTTTGTCACGCTGGAGCACAGACTTGTCTGCGGTCAGGCGTGAGGCAGCGAGCCGATTTTTTTTATTCCTACCCGCCAAGTAGTACACAACTAGGACTCTTTACTTGGATCGGATCTGACTTGATGGTAGTGGAAAAAGATGGTGGAAAACAACTAGAACAACTAGAAAACAAATCTGCGAAGAACAGATCTAGATCTAATCTAATAGAGGAACGCGACCAGCAACTATTACTCGAATACGATGTAATCTAGGCTATGTCAACTCTTTTTGTGAGGCTTTTTCTGTATAGGATGAAAAACACTCTCTAATCTATGGATGGATTGTGGATTGCTTACCGAGGCAATGAGGAAATCTGATACCAAGATGATATTGCTCACCGAGTAAACCCAGCGCTCTGATACCAAGATGATATGGGGTGGCCCGATCTTCTCAGCAAGCTCTTGTCGACGGTGATGGTGGATGATAGATAACTAGTGCGTAGCTATGATCTCTCCCGCTCGATCCCTGATGCCAGCGCAACAGATCTCGAACCTTGTAGGATATTCACAACACCACACTCTTGCGCAAGCAGCTGTGACCACAAACGGTAGTATGCAATCTACTAATTCCTAATGGAACAACAGATCACACTCAATTATAGTTGGTAGATTCGAACACAGGGTAATTCCAGAGGTTCTATGAAAGAAACAACTCCAAAATATTTTAACGTGGTCTTAAAACCTAACTTGTGACGACTACGGAGGTTTATATGAGGGCTGGGGCGTCCTCCCCTCTAAACGGGCCTAAAAACAGCCATAACTTGGCCCAAACTGACTTGGTTCGACTCAAACTGATATATACCGACCCATATATGGGTTCGGCCTTATTGGCACGCAGTCCAAACGTCGTGGAACACCTCAAACATGTAATTCTTGGTGCGCCATCTCTCTCTCTTGCTCATACGTGATTTCCTCATTGCCTCCTAGTGCGCATGCCTCCCGCTCCTCCCTCGCGCACTTGTTGATATTGAAAATCAGCGCTTGTCCTTCTTGCTGCAACTCTCCTCCTCCTCGCACAACGCTTGTGTTATCAATAAACCTGATCATGCAAAGATGCATAGACTTAGGTAGTATAAAGTTCTCATTAAGTAAAACATCAGGTTCAATTAAGAATGAATTCACCTGATAGTCATTATTGATTTGACTCAGTATTTCCTTCCAGTTCAGGCAGTCAGAATCATCATAATCCCTGTAGATATCCTCATCAAGAAAGGTTTACTAAGGCTCACAAGGATAGGTGCGCTATGTGGACTCAGTAAAAACAATAAACAAAAAAGAATAATTTTTGACCTGAGAATTGGTCTCTGCCACGGCAGAAAAACGGCCTAAAATCCTGCCGCGGCAGGATGTCGGCACACAAAAATTTGTCGTATGAGGACAGACCTGTCTGTGGTACAGCGACGGACCGAATTTTTTTTTCCGAATTTTGTTTTTTGCTTTCACGCTACAGCATAGACGCGTCTGCGGTCAGGCATGAGGCAACGAGCCGATTTTTTTTTTGCCTTCAACATGAAGCAAACTCAGTACAAGTCTAGATCCAGTCGGTTTGCTTTTTTTCTCCTTCTTTCAAATAGATCTACAACCTGAGACTAAAATAAAACAGATCTACTAGATCTAAGACTCAAGAACACGACGAACATTCTAGAAATAGTCTAGGGACTCCGACAACGGATCAAAAACAGATGAAAACTAGACAAAAACTATGACTCGGATTTAGAAGAAAGGCTACACAAAAGGATTACGACCAACAACTAGAACTCACGAACAATGTTATCTAGGCTATGGCAATGAACTATGAACCCTTATTTTTGTGTGGCTTTTTCTGTATAGGACAAAAACAACTAATCTATGGATGGATTTGTGGATGCTTACCGAGGCAACACTGGAAATCTAATACCAAGATGATATGGGGTGGCCCGATCTTCTCAGTAAGCGCATGGCGATGATGATGGTGGATGATAGATAACTAGTGCGTAGCTATGATCTCTCCCGCTCGATCCTTGATGCCAGCGCAACAGATCTCGAACCTTGTAGGATATTCACAACACCACACTCTTACGCACGCAGCCGTGACCACGAACGGTAGTATGCAATCTACTAATTCCCAATGGAACAACAGATCAGACTCAATTATAGTTGGCAGATTCAAACACAGGGTAATTCTAGAGGTTCTATGAAAGAAACAACTCCAAAATATTTTAACGTGGTCTAAACCCTAACTTGTGATGGCTACGGAGGTTTATATGAGGGCTGGGGCGTCCTCCCCTCTAAACGGGCCTAAAAACAGCCATAACTTGGCCCAAACTGACTCGGTTCGACTCAAACTGACATACCGACCCATATATGGGTTCAGCGTTATTGGCACGCAGTCCAAACGTCGTGGAACACCTCAAACATGTAATTCTTTGTGCGCCATCTCTCGCTCTTGCTCATACGTGATTTCCTCATTGCGTCCTAGTGCGCCTGCCTTCCGCTCCTCCCTCGCGCACTTGTTGATATTGGAAATCAGCGCTTGTCCTTCTTGCTGCAACTCTCCTCCTCCTCGCGCAACGCTTGTGTTATCAATAAACCTGATCATACAAAGATGCATAGACTTAGGTAGTATAAAGTTCTCATTAAGTAAAACATCAGGTTCAATTAAGAGTGAATTCACCTGTTGCTCAATCAGCTTTGCACGAACTCTTGTAATGGGTCCAATCCTGATTCCATTGGACTTGTTCCTTGCGGCAACATCTTCGTCGTGAATAGGAGTAGGAGATAGTGGAATAGTATGGATGTCCTCATCACATGGACTCCAAAGGTGAATCCGTTCCTCTATGTGAGCCCACTTCCCCCATTGAATGCTATACTACTTCATACTCTGAACCATATTCATGATAGGTTCACACCAACAAGTACGGAGGCAAGAGAGGAAGCTTGGAGCACCAAGCCCGACAAGACGGAGGCTTGGAAGAGAAGACGGAAGAAGCAGCAGCTGGAGCACCGGAGTCTCCGGCCTGAGCACACCGGAGTATCCGGCCACACCGGAGTCTCTGGTCTGAAGACACCGGAGTCTCCGGACCCATCTCCGGACCGACCCCTAGATCGAGCTCAAGGACAATCTGTCTGCCACTCCGGAGACGACACCGGAGATAGACCGGAGTCTCCGGCCCACACCGGAGTCTCCGGACCCCACACCGGAGTCTCCGGCCTGACCGTATGGGCCTGCGTGCCGCCAGCTGGGCCTTTTAGCCCATGTACCCCTTAGTACGCCCAGACTTTCCCCTTTTATTCCTAAAGTACCCTTGAACTAGTGGATGGCCTATATATAGTGCCCCCACCCCCTCATGTAACCCTAGGCATAGATGATATACTAAAGAAAACCCCCTTTGTGGAATCTCTAGTTTTGCCTCATCCCCTTCTACCAAAGGGGATCGACTATCGTCACCACCTCGTTGGAGTTAGCATCGCGCCTCCCTCATTGTACAATGCCTTGGCATCGGTGTCCCTTTGACAAGACATCAAGACCCTCTCCAAGGTGTTCTTCCCTCTCCACGTGGGATCGAGGGAGCACGTTGACCGATCTTTCCTTGCGAGGATTCTATCGGACCAGTGGCCACCGGTGAGAGCAATTGGCCTTGTATCATGTGTGTTTTGCGTGTGTTCATCGTGTTCTTCACAAGGTCTGTGTCCGCTTCCGCTACCTTCTCCCTTTCCCCTCGCTTTCCCATCGATTTGACCATGAGATCCGTGAAGATCGGGCCACCCACGGGGTTACCCCATAATACTATGAGGTGGTTCTCTCTCTCACCACTCTTCTCACAAGTAGGTGGTATGCTTTGCGCCCTTGCTAAAACCTTTGCATTATCCGCAATTATTTGGCTAGGAGTCATTAGTTGCAAAACACATGTTTTGTGAGCCATTTGAAGGTGTATACATTGGTGCGACCATCATGTAGAGCAGCCTTGTCAAATTGCCATGGTCGACCAAGAAGCATGTGAGAAACTGTCATAGGAACCACATCGCACTCCACCGTGTCTTTGTAAGGGGCAATGGCGAAGGAGACTGACACGGTATGCTTGATCTTCACGGACCATTGGTCACTTAGTCATTGCACGTGGTAGGGGTGCTTGTGCGGATGGAGAGTGAGGTTGAGCTTCTCACACAACTTGGTGCTAGCAAGGTTGTGGCAACTCCCTCCGTCAATGATCACCTTGATAGATTTTCCATTGATGCCGGCTCGTGTTTGGAAGATATTGGAGCGTTGGTCTTCATGCTCTTATGCTTGAGTGGTCAAGATCCTTGTGACGACAAGCGATGGACTTGCGTCATGTTCAGACATTAGGAGTTCTTGGTCATCTTCCACTCGTTGCCTTGCCATTGCTTCCTTGACACAGGCATCAAATTCATCTTCACTCAAGTACTCTTCGTCGCCATTGTCATGGATGAACAATACCTTCTTGTTTCCACATTCGTCCAACTTGTGTCCTTTGCCTCCACACTTTTAGCATTCACCATTGAAAGGTGTATCCGTCTTTGCTTGTTTGCCACTTGGGGGCACTTTTCCTTAAGGAAGTGTCGGCTTGAAGGAAGCTTGGAGGTACTTGAGGAGCTTCCATTGAAAGTTGTTGGTGTAGCGGTTGAATCTTGCTTGTAGGTGAAGTACATCTTGGGCTTGTTGTACTTGATATCCTCTTGCACTTGACGTTCAGCCTTTGTTGCTATGTGCACAAGCTCAACCATGTCATTGTATGTTTGGAACTCGACAATGTGCTTGATTGGGTGGTTCAACCCAATAAGGAAGCGTGCCATAGTTTTCTCCATGCGCTCGTGAATGTTGGTGCGAATCAAGTTGAGTTCCATTTCCTTGAAGTACTCTTCCACGGTCTTTGTCCCTTGACGAAGCGATTAAAGGTTGTTGAAAAGGTCACGCGTGTAGTGCGTGGGGATGAACCGGGACCTCATGTGAGCCTTCATGTCATGCCAAGTTGTGATTGGCGGCTCTTGTCTTGCATCACGAGAAACTTGAACTTGTTACCACCAAAGGTTGGCGTAATCATCAAACTCAAGCGAAGCCATGGCAACCATCTTTTCGTTGCTATAGTTGTGCATGCGGAAGATCTTATCGACTTTGAGTGCCCATGAGAGGTATTCTTCGGGGTCATTGGATCCGGTAAACTTGGGCATTGTGAACTTGAGCTTGCCAATAGTTTCTTCATCGTTGCGGTCATTGCGACGAGCTTGCTGACCTTGTTGATGATCTTGTGGTTGATGCGGTGGAACTTGGTTCTCGTGATCTTGGTGAGGAGCTTGCTCTTGATTTTGTTGTTGTGGAGCTTTCCCTTGCTCTTGGCGCGGTTGTTGACGATGTTGGGGCGCTTGGGCCTCATGAGGGTGTTGAGGATGTGGAGCCTCATGACGCGGTTGTTGATGATGATTAGGCACATGGGCCTCACGATGAAGATCATGGTGTTGAGCCTCTTGACGTGGTGGGCGTCACTCAACTTGTACCACTTGAAGCTCCATGTTTTGGTGTGGTGGAGGAGGCGCCTCGTGATGACCATGGTGTCGTTGTTGATGTTCCTGACGGTGATGACGAGGAGGAGGATCTTGTAGAGCTTCATGTTGATGACGAGCTTGATTCTCCAAATTGGAGTCATCACTTGTTGTGTCAAGTATGTGTCAGGGTCGATGGTGGTAGACTTGTGGTTGCACTTGCGGTTCTTCTTGTGGTTGCTCATGTTGAATTAATAGTTCCCTTGCATGATGACAGTGTGCTTCTTGCCTTCGTGGCCTTGAAGAGAAATGATGCAGCCCGTCCTACGGACGCTCCTACATCTACACCAACAAGTCCCCCAAGTGGACCCATGACTCATGCCCGAGCCAAACTCCTACAAGCTAAGGTGAACTCGCTCCTCTCCTCGTGCCAATTTGATACCTCCTTGGATGGTGTGCTAGTTCATGCAACTAAACTATGCATAATCAGGTACGAAGCCTCGACACATCCCCAAGCACCCAAGGATGGAGAACAAGGAGCAGAGCGTGAAGCAGAAGCCGCTGGAGCTGCTCAGACCAGAGTCTCTAGTTCACCAAAGTCTCCGGCCTGAACCCCGGAGACTCCGGCCCACTCTCCGGTCTGACCCCTACACCAGGCCCTAGGACAATCTGAAGGCCCCTCCGGAGGCTAGTCCGGAGACTGACTGGAATCTCCGGCCTAGACCGGAGTCTCCGGTCCACCACACCGGAGTCTCCGACCCGTCTCCAGACCGAGCCCTGAACCAACACCTAGGACAATCTGTGACCCCCTCCGGAGGTTGAACCAGAGATCGATCGGAGTCTCCGGTCTAGAACGGAGTCTCCGGACCGCTACACCGGAGTCTCCTTAGGAATAAAAGACAAGTTCGGGAGACTCCGGTGTAGCGGTCTGGAGACTCTAGTCTGGACCAGAGACTCCGGTCTGGACCAGAGACTCTGGTCGATCTCCGGTTTCAACCTCCGGAGGGGGTCACAGATTGTCCCAGGCGCTAGTTCGGGGTTCGGTCTGGAGACGGGCTGGAGACTCTGATGTGGTAGACCGGAGACTCCGGTCTGCTGGTGTGGAGACTCCGGTCCTGCTTCAGCAGCTTCTTGCATCTTCTCTTCCAGGCCTCTTTCTTGGGTGTCTTGGCTCCAGGGCCATCCTTACTACACTTTCTTGGCATCATGTTCATGGACCTAGTCACATCAAGGGCATTTGTCTCAAGTAGGATTCCATTCGCATAATAACCAATGAAAGGCAAAGCATGGAAGGAGTTCACCTTTGGAGTGATGATTAGCGTGGCATGATGTGGACCAAAGGTGGTTTCCGTATGTTGGGCTACATCATCTCCCCCCGCTTGAAAACGAGTCGACCTCGACGATGTTTGTTCACCATGTAAGGAAGGAGGTGTGTCCTTGGCCTTGTTCTTGTACATGGTTGGATCACCGGTGTCGAAGCCATTCTCAAACTTGGTGAAGAGCTTGTGGAACTTCTTGCCATCATGTTGTGGTTGGAGATCTTGTAGCCTTATCCTTGTAGTTGGTGGTCTATCTTTGGTACCTTGCAAAACCGACACCAAAGAGAGAGAATTGTATGAATGATTGTTAGTATGGGTCACACTCAGGTCTCTCTTCTCACATTTTGTGGCTTGCGTCGTGGCACTCATGATTTTTCCACTCATATTTGGCTTGTGGCACTCACTCTCTTGATGGTGGTTCACTCTCTCACCACTCGTCTCACAAGGGTCCTTAGCTTGCTTTATCTTGTTAACGGGTGTCATGTTGGATGCGATGACTTGGCTAGGCGTCATGGGTTGGAGCAGAAATTTCTTGTCCTTCTATTTGAAGGAGTATTGGTTGGTGGAATTATGATGTATTGCTCCTCTATCGTATTGCCATGGCCTTCCAAGTAGCATGTGGCACACAGACATTGGCACGACATCACACTCGACGGTGTCTTCATATGGGCCAATCTTGAAGGAGACGTGGTGTTATGGGGTAACCCCGTGGGTGGCCCGATCTTCACAGATCTCGTGGTCAAATCGATGGGAAAGCGAGGGGAAAGGGAGAAGGTAGCGGAAGCGGATGCACACCTCGTGAAGAACACGATGAACACACGCAAAACACACATGATACAAGGCCAATTGCTCTCACCGGTGGCCACCGGTCCGATAGAATCCTCGCAAGGAAAGATCGGTCAACGTGCTCCCTCGATCCCACGTGGAGAGGGAAGAACACCTTGGAGAGGGTCTTGATGTCTTGTCAAAGGGACACCGATGCCAAGGCATTGTACAATGAGGGAGGCGCGATGCTAACTCCAACGAGGTGGTGACGATAGTCGATCCCCTTTGGTAGAAGGGGATGAGGCAAAACTAGAGATTCCACAAAGGGGGTTTTCTTTAGTATATCATCTATGCCTAAGGTTACATGAGGGGGTGGGGGCACTATATATAGGCCATCCACTAGTTCAAGGGTACTTTAGGAATAAAAGGGGAAAGTCTGGGCGTACTAAGGGGTACATGGGCCAAAGGCCCAGCTAGCGGCGTGCAGGCCCATACGCTCAGGCCGGAGACTCCGGTGTGGGGTCCAGAGACTCCAGTGTGGGCTGGAGACTCTGGTCTATCTCCGGTGTCGTCTCCGGAGTGGCAGACAGACCGTCCTCGAGCTCGATCTAGAGGTCGGTCCGGAGATGGGTCCGGAGACTCCGGGGTCTGCAGGCCGGAGACTCCAGTGTCTTCAGGCCGGAGAATCTGGTGTGCGCAGGCCGGAGATTCCGGTGCTCTAGCTGTTGCTTCTTCCGTCTTCTCTTCCAAGCCTCCGTCTTGTCGGGCTTGGTGCTCCAGGCTTCCTCCCTTGCCTCTGTACTCTTCGGTATGAACCTATCATGGATATGGGACGGAGTATGAAGTAGTATACCATTCAAGAGGGCAGGAAGTGGGGGCTTGTTCGTCTGCGCTACCAAAGTTTGTAGGCCAGTGCATGGCGGTAGCTAAGTTGCCTGAAATTACCGCGTTTTGAAAGTTGGGCCGCCAACTACTGAGAGGGTCCATTTCAAGGCAAACTCATCTCACCCTTGCCAAATTCAAGCATTCCGTTAAACTGCCCTCGTGAAGTAGATGGTCGGGACCCTCATGTCTGTCATCTGTCCGTGACGCGAGTGCCAATGCGGCAACCTCTTAGGCAAATCGAGCAGCTAAGTGGATTGGATGCGTTGACCCAATTTCACAAATCCATTCCCAGCTTTCCCCTAGCACCGGCGGCGAAGGAATCCACCCTCGAGGCAGGAGGATCCCTTCGGACATTTGACTTCCGGCGCCAAGTTGCTGCGCCCAGTCGCTGATCCCGAGCTCCAATGGCGCATGCCATAGCCGCCGTTGCGAGGCTCTATCCCGCCTCCACCGCCGACGAGCCAAGCAGCTCGGAGGATGGCAGATCCTACTCAACCTCAAATTGTTTGTTAGCCCAATGCTGACAAACATATTTTGTCCACAGTTTTCTGTCAAGTGGGATCTGCACGGAACCCCCTTACCTGGTTACGGTAGTCCTCTATAGGTATGACTCTAAGGGCAAGAGGTATGGACACCATTGTTTCACGATGGAAGAAGCGCCTACGCAGTTCTGCACTATATCTAGTATGGTTGCTGCTCTGTGTAATCATGTTGAATTATGGCTGAAGTAGACTGCAAAGTTCAGCTTCATGGATGAACGTGGCATCATGGTTCCTATAACGTGTGATAGTCAGCTAATTGGGTTGATGAAAAGGTATGCTTTGGCTGCCATGTTTGAGCTGAAATGTGATGCACTGGATGTGGAAGCTGCTGCAACTGGGAGTCGCCCTTCTATTCTTGGATAGGGTGGTTACTCGAACCCAATTAGCTCCTAGTAAGCAAAGGTCTCTTGGGGTTCGCATGTT